>JBAJHW010000268.1:0-25000 GCA_037013535.1 Intellagama lesueurii
TTTTTTTTAAAAAAGAAGTATTATTCTCACAGGAAAACAGTGCTTGGGAATATAATTATCCTTCCAGGAAAGATGCCTCTTCAGGTTATTATTCACATAATTTGGCAACAGGAATGGGTTTTGCATCCTTTCTGAGTTAATTTGCATATTTGAAATTGAATTCTTTTTTATTCATTCAGTGAGTCTTATTTGCTTTCTAATTTTACCAAAGTAAGGATGATGAATGGAAAGAACATTATCTTTTTGGTTGGAGGCAATTCATCTGCATACAATAGGCCTGATAATATAACCAAGAGAGGTCAGTTCTATCAGTGTGTTTGGACTGGGACTCGGGAAATGAAGATTCTAGTCCTTACTGACCCATGAAGCTCACTGACATTAGGCCAGATACCCCTATCAGCCTGTCTTGGCTCATAAGGCTATTGTAAGGATAAAGCATAGAGGAGGAAAGCTATCCAAGCAGCCTTCAGCTCACTGAAAGGACAATAGGATATATAGATAATGGATAGATATCATAGAATTTTCCATGCCAACAATTGGAAAGACAAAATCAAGGGATTTTTCCTGGATTCCCTACACCTTCATGAAAGTGTGTAATAAGATGGCCACTCCCTAAGGAATGCTTGATAGGTTTTAGACAGTTTGTGGGAAGGTTCTTCTATGTACCTTATAGTCAGGGATGCATAACCGTATGCAGGTACATTTCATAACTGACTTGAGACCACACCCGTATAACCAGATCTTAAAACTCTTCAGGAAAGGTTTCTCTTCCATCCTTTTGAAACTCCAGAGATGAAATCCATTCATTCTCTTAAGAAATAAGAGTCTTCTAATAAAACTACAGCAAATGAATCCAACTGGTGCCATTTCCTAATCAGAAATTGTCAGAATTTGTGTATTGAGAGATAGCCCTAGATATGCAGATGTCTTAATGGGTTCTCATGATCATATTGCAGACCTATACATTTTTCCATATGTTTTTGAGAACCTCAGAGCATCTTACACAGCACAGCCAAACAAGTTGCCAGTTCAAGCTCTGAACTGCTTAGCATTTACAATGTGAAGGTATCATATATATTCAGTTCCTTCTCTGTTAATTTGACCAGCACTACAGTTGTTCCAAGGACAGTATTGAGATGTATTTTTCCATGTGCTGTCCATACAATCTGGCATTTGAGTGATCTGAGTAGCCATTACCTCAGGAACCCTAAAATCCCAAAGTTGAAATATCTTTGTCATTTTTCAAATGAACTAAAACCAAAGTGGCACCCACTGTCTTGATCAAAGCTCAGATTTTTGAGTGACACCCAAAAGTGTAGAATGAAAGCCGAACAAATGCAACCTTTGATAACTAGGTGCATGAACTGGATGCTTCTGGTTCCTTCATGGGTGGCTGAATGATTCCCTCACAGCAGAAGCAGAGACAAATGAAGAGACTGATGAAGAGGCAAAACCAAAACAGTGTAGCATTCAAAGACACAGCGGGCATCTCCTCTGTAGATGCAATACCTTAGACTGCCATCAAATCAGCATACTTCTTGCAGCACACTATTTGAATAACCTGGATTAGAGATGCTTGAATCAGTGCATCAGAACCTCTTCCTCTGTGTTTGCCTGGAATTCTGTGTGGAACCAAGCACACCAACTCAGCTTGTGGTTGGAATGATGAAGGGAGGAACATACATGACAGGTTACAGAAGGCAAACACGAAGGAATACCTCATCAGGGTTTTTGTCCATATAATGCATTTGCCACATTCTGTTCACCAGCCTGTGCCTTTTTTTACACCTAACTTGCTCACTGATCATGGATCTCATCACCTGTACTTCCTCTGTTTTGTCAGATCACAGGGTAAGTGCATCATAAATACATTGCTAGAGCACAGAAGGTTTTATACAGATAGCATGGATGGATTTCTTCATTTAAAAATATATACACATACACAGGGAGTGTGATCTGTCTGGCATCAATTTATTTCATTAGTGCATCACTTTATGGTGCCAAAACGCTGAAAGGATGTTACGGTTAGGTTGAGTTTAGCTTTGCATTCCCCCCCCCCCCCCAGACCTCGAGCTCTGTTTGTTGAATGGAGACAGGAGCTTAGTCCCCACATTCTGAATGTTTACCAATGACACCCAAATCTTGTCAGGATTTAGTAAAAACAGGTGTTCGTTTCTCTCTTTTTCCTCCCTCTCTCCCCCCTTTTCCTCTCTTTCCACTTGGCATAAAAGGATACAGGAATTCTTCCACACATAACCTTCTATTGTCCTCATAACTGCAGTACTGAAACTCATAACCAGACAATGCTCTTAAGTTGCACCTGACTGTTTGAAAAGCTGGTCTTCTGTAATTTGTTTTGGCTGGACTGGACTTTTCAAACGCAAGTAGCTTCCAAACGGAACCACCAGAACTGTCATCATTGTCATAATCATTGTCATAACTATGACATAACACTGCATGTTTTAAAATACTTTAGAGTATGTGGTTTAAAATGGAGAATTAAACAACTGGGCTAAAATTCTATATTGTTTCCTTAATGAAATAGTAATAGAGAAACATGCTATCACATATAGCCAACATGAACTATTCACAGCTATTTTAAAAATTCAAAAAAGATCTCTCCACTTATGTAGGGGGAGGATTTGCTAATTCATCTCAAAAATATCACTGTAGGTATGACAATAACAAACTGTGTTTACAGAATTCAGTATATAATGCCAGTTATTCATAAAAAATTATCCTACCTTTGATAATTCTGCCATGTTTTTTATAAAATGGGTCAACATTCCCCTCATAACTATATCCCACTTCTTAATTATACATTCTTTTATAGCTGGAATGTCAGATGATTTCCAATATTTTGCAGAAATAAACGTAGGTGTAATTACTGTATAGCTGATCAATTTCCTATGTTGGGAGGAATCAGTATTCTATGAAAAAAAAGTGAGCATTCAAAAATATATCTGGAAAGCCGTGACTGACAGCATCCATCCTGCGTGCCTAGCATGAGGCGTCAGGTAATTTGCATCTGCCTCACCACCTGGTCTGCAAAATAACAGCCGCCACAGAGGCACCATGTATAACTCTCTCTCTCTCTCTCTCTCTCTCTCTTTTTCTCTCTCTCTCTTTCTTTCTTCTTCTTCTTCTTTGGTGCAGTCTTGCAATGCCAGTGCACTCAAGACCAGTGCGTGGAGCTGTCCCCTAGGAGTGAGTTTAACTCTCCCCTATTTGGCTGGGCTGGGTTGCTTCCATCTGCAGTGATGGCCTTTGGCTAAGCAATAAAGATCGGGATTTGGATTCTATCTGCACTGGGCAGCCGTTCTGCAGCCAATGCCAGGACAGCAACATCTTGCCTAAGGCCATTCATTCCAAGGCAGCTACTTCCGCGCTTCTCTTACAAACACTTTCTCTCTTAGGTCTCCGGTGTACAGTCGGCTGCCAAGAAGAAGGGGGGGGGGGGAGCCAAAAAAGAAGCATTCTGGAGAAAGTGTTTATGAATCCTAGGGGAGGCATCCTGAGCCCCATCCTTGAAACAGCCACTTTCAAGACCTAGGAGATGTTATTTATTTTGCACTACAGCTCCTTGAATATCCCAGCTGGGCCAGGCAGTGGCCAAGGCATGATTTATAGTAGTTGGAACAATGCCTGAATTGAAACTCTTCATGCATATGTGCAATCTCTTCTAGGAGTGATATCAGACAAATTGAATCAATGAATGATAGTTTTTGAAAAAATTAAAATATGAAATACAAAGGACAATCAACATCAGCACAAACATCCTCATATGGACGCACACTGCTAGCCCTTCATCCTTAATGATATTAGCAGCATAATCCCATGTATTTTTACTCCATTTTTACTCCTAGTAGCTGTACATGCAATTGCAGCTCTAAGAGCTGTATCAGAACAAATTCAGCAGTGCTGCTGCTGTCCGGCAGCAACTTTGGCCATAGAAAGCCCTGGAACATTTGCTCCAATTGCCCCACTGATAATCCAACAGTGTTTCTGGGAAGCGTAGTAAGTAAAAGTAAACTTTGCAAGTTCTGTACTGGTCTAACAGCACAGAAGTGGATAAGCAAGGAGGCAGCCTGGTCACGAATGGGAGAATTCCACTGATGCCTCTGGTATGGCTCCAGATGCTGATCTGCATATAGACGCCTTTTGTACCCAGCCCAGCCCTGTACATCTTTTCACTTGAGAGGGAACAGCAAATGGCACCCCAACTGAAGGAAGGCACCCAAAATCAGCTAGGTATTATGGCACATGAGGTAGAAGATCCCAGACATAACTCTCCCCATAATTGGTAGTGAAAATAAAATAACAGTAACAAATTAAATGACCAAAGTGAAACTACTGGTCATAATTGACCAGATAGGCGGGGTATAAATGAAATAAATAAATAAATAAATAAATAAATAAATACTTTAATTTGGACATATCACAAGAGCACCAAGCTCAGTGGAAAAGACAGTCATGCTAGAAAAAGTAGAAGTAGGAAAAGAGGAAGACTGAAGATGAGATGGATTGAATAAAGGAAGCCAAGGCTTTCAGTTTGCAAGATCTGAGCAAGACTATTAAGGATAGAACCTTTTGGAATCATTAATTCATCAGATCCCTATAAAATGGAAGCAGCTTAGCAGCACCTAATAACAATAAATTAAAGAACTAAGCATTTGACTTACTTTCATAACATCAAAAAAATCTGATGCCAGAAGTAGCTGCTTCATTATGCCTAATGGCAGGACAGCCCCCTAAACTAGAGGATCAGAGTATTTGAATGGCATGTCATTCAAATACTGCTTCGTTGTTACAACAACTCCATCAGGTAGACCAGCATTAGTATTCCAATAGTTAATTGCTCAGTAGTAATTGCTGGTGGGGACATAAAGCAGTGAGAACTATGTTCTCCCAGGTGATTTGTGGCTGAGATGTGATTTGATCTATGTGATCTATATTTTGTACTTAATTTTCATCCCCCTAACACACGAGATTAAAAAAGGGCAGTTCTAGGGCCTGATGAACCCAGGACTCCTTCTAGACATGGAGAAAGTTACTTCTTGGAGTAGCACTCCTAGAATCTCCCAGTCAGCATGGCCATTGAATATGTTGGCTGAAGCATTCTGGAACTGGAAGTCCAGAAAACTATTTTTTTCCTGTCCTGATTTCCAACACCGGCTCGATTTGTTATTAGATGTGTCACCCCCAGCCCCCTGTTTATTACGGCAGCATGTATCCACCTGTTATACTGGATCAGCTTTTTACAAATCATTTTCTCATGCTTCTGTTGGCTTATGTGGATTTTAATAATAAGCATTGTTGTAATTCTTATTGCTTTACAATCATGTGAGCTGCCAAACCAAAGGCCAAGATATAAGCGACTGATGTTAATAAACGAGTAAATGAAACAACCTGTGTAATTGAATGCTCCTCCCATCCACTATGATTAGAGTGAAGTGATTATTTGATCTTACCATACACTCATAAGTGGTGAAGTTGTAAAAGGAATATCATACCTGCACTTTGGAAAAGCTGCACTTTTTATTCTGGAACTACAATTACGTAATTTTAAAGTTTACAAAATGCCCTTCAGCTGAAAAGACCTAAGGGAGGTGGACAGAACCTTGTATGAAGTCAAATATCACATAAAAGTAGGTATAAAAAACTAATAAAGAAATAAATAAATCAACTGAAAAATGTCTGGTCAAAAAGAAATATTTGATTCAGTATCAAAAAGAAAACAAGGTCAGCACCAGTAATATTTTTATGTTACGAAGTGTCCATGACCTATTCTGGAATGTATAAACTGAAAATAAAAGATAATGGACAGTATTCTGTTGATAGCCCCAACTAGATTAGACCTGTTGGCTCAATGGAATTTACACAGGTGTTGACTCATCATTCAGGCATTGATTCAGAGGAACTACTCATTGTTGGGGCTAGCAATAAGATACTGGCCAAAGTTTCTGTTTATATATTCAGAAATATTTCAGTCCACCAACCAGATCCAAATGCAAAATAGCCATTTAGAGGTTCTGGGGTAGAGTCTAGGTACAGATGCAAAATGGTAACTCAATGGGTAGAGCAAGGATGGGAAAATGCATCTTGGGAGTCACATGAGGCTCTCCTAGGCTGCTTTTGCAGCTCTCAGATGCCCTCAGATGCTCTCAGAAAACCTCTTGGAAGTTTTCCTCATAAATCAAGGTGACCAGTCCACTCCAAGGAAACTAGAAATCGTCTCTGGCAACAGAAGATTTTGATTGCTTATAATTTGTGCTTATTTTAGGGACTTATGTAGACTCTGGGTGAACCCAGGAGTCAAACAACTGGTCCTGGGATCCCTCCACGTTGTTTACCCCCTGGAGTTAGAGCCAGTTCCTTACTAATGAAGCATGCCTGGGATGACCTCAGGACTGACCCTAACATTGGACAGAGTGAAGCAACTGCCCAGGCAACAAATGCTAAGATGGAGAGGGGAAGCTCTAGCAGCCTGCTAGCTGTTCCTTTTGACCCTCTTGGGTTTTTCCCTCTCTTGAAAGACAGCGCTGTATGTGCCACAGAACCTGTCCTGCACCCCTACTTAAGTAGCCCACTGCCTTCTGATATGATATGCCATTGTAGTATATATGATATTTCGTTGGCCAATGTTGAAGTAGGGTTCACTAGCTAGTCCAGTCAGTCTCTGACCATGGAGTGGTGAAGTTGGAGCAGCAATATGTCTTGGGTTGGCCCTGGATGAGCTGCATGTAGAAATATAGACATGCAGATTTGAGATCCTGGTGATCAAGGTTCTATCTATCTAATTTAGAGACAAAGAAGGGGAAGATTTTACACTATTGCTACCATTAACTGCTGCAACGTTGCCCTCTTTCTGTTGGCCCATTTAGCACTGATGTTGGCCTCATTTTTGAACAAATTTAAAACTAGGTTCTTTGTAAAAGCCTTTTAGGATTAGGGATTGTGCCTTCTTGTGGCATTTTTGACACAGTGTATATGGTTTAAATTGCTCAGATACATTTTAAATTACTTTAAATTTGTTTTGAACTGTTCATTGTGTTCTTATCTGCTACCTGGCCCAAGAGCCTTGAAAAAGAATGGCATAAATATATCTGTAAATAAGTAAACATATGGATAATTGAAAGTCAGAAACTCAAGGGACTGGGGTTACATTTGAAATTGCTTTTTTGGACTGCAGCTCCCAGAATCCCCCACCGCCAGCGTGAGCCCTAAAACCCTTTACTGAGTCGGCGGATGATCTGCCACCTTAACAAGAGATCCTGATGAACCCAGTTTTGCACTTGAATATGCCCCAGAATTATCTATCTACTGTATAATGTCAAGGGCCAATGACAGAGAGACAGGAATTCCATGACAGTTGGTCTGATACTAAAAGATTTCCTTAAATTAGACCCAAAGTGGTCTAATTTAGCTGGTCAAAGGACAATTTTTTGTCCCTGGCATTCTCCAGGAACCCCAGAGACAAGGAAGGAAGGAAGGAAGGAAGGAAGGAAGGAAGGAAGGAAGGAAGGAAGGAAGGAAGGAAGGAAGGAAGGAAGGAAGGAAGGAAGGAAGGAAGGAAGGAAGGAAGGACTAGACGTCCACTTCCTCATTTGAAAATCAGTTCTTTTATAGTATTAAATGATGGAGAGGGCCATCTTTTATTGTGATTTACTGTCAAGTCCCCCACCCACCTATGGTGACCCTATGAATGAGCTATCTCCAAAATATCCTGTCCTCAACAGCCCTGTTCAGCTCTTGCAAATTCAAGCCTGTGCATTCGTTTAGGGAGTTCATCTCATATTTGGTCTTCCTCTTTTCCTGCTGCCTTCAGCCTTTCTCAGCATTATTGTTTTTTTTCCAGAGTAGGACACCCTCAGCGTCAACATTTTTGCCTCCAGAGATAGTTCAGGACCCACTTGTTCATCTTTCTGGCATTCCAGGGTATCCGTAAAGCTCTCCCCCAGCGCCACATTTCAAACTAATCTTTTTGTTTTCCTGTCCAGCTTTCACACCCATACATGGTGATTGGAGAGGGCCATTGTGATCTCTTAAAGGATGAATTGTATCTTCTACAGGCTTCCAGGAGTGGCAATTCACTCTTCTTTTGCCAGACAAATGGGCCAGGTAGTCACAGAAACACACTCTTTGCCTACTCCTGTATTACACCATTGACCTGAAGGACAGGGCAGATACGGTGAATATGTACACTATTCTGTTGGAGACAGTTCCTGCTTCAGTTATATTTAAGAGGAAAGATAAGGAGTTAATAGCAGGAACACTGGAAAAAGCTTCCTTCATTGTGCCTGGGAAGCAGCCTATTTTTTTGGCCTTGTTGTTTACAAGGTGATGTCACAAAGCTGTCAGATGATAGCACAGAACATAGCAATATGTTGCTGAGAAGAGAATGTCAAGGTTGGATTGTTCCAAGAATGCTTAAACAGATTCCCACTCAATGGCACTGAATCAAAATGGCGTTCTATGAGCCCTGGATTTACTGTACTAACTGAATAACAATCACAACAGAAAAAAGGTTAAGTGTTTACTTATTTACAGATGGGGAGGAAAAAAGGGGAAACAGAAGAGACAAAGGTACCTGTAGGATTCAGATAGTCTTCAGAAAGTTATCACACAGAGGATGAGAGCAGAACACTCCAGCATTTGCATGTAATACATGGATTTTGTGTCTGGAATAATGCCTTTTCAGAGAACACACTCATCCAGCAAATGCTTGTTTTCTTGTCAATGTGGTAGAGGAATATTCTTTCCTTAACATGGTACAATAACTAGCTAGCTAGCTAAATAAAAATGTGAGAATGCATACCAGTCATTATAATTTTTGGCTTAAAAACTCTTACTAGCAAATTGTGAAGCAGTTATGGAGTTTTATCATGCCTTGCTGCATAATTGAACTACTGCACACTAGACGTGTATACAGACGGTTTAACAACAAAAAGCAAAACATGGTTTTAAAGCTGCATATTTTTCTGCTCATGAAAATAACTAGACCAGCAAACTAGTGGTCACCAAGGAAGGATCCTAGTCACTACGAACAGAACCTTGTAATTGCTCACATGCTATTACCTTTTAGTCTCCCTTTCCCATTTCCTTCCCCCTCAACATTTTAAGCAAATATTTCAAAGCCTGTTTGTCTCACTATCTGTTTTTCCAGGTGACTGAAGCTAAACAGATTCACCTTACTTGGTTTGTGAGGGAAATCTTAGACCAAAATGTTACAAGAATACAAAACAGGAGAGTATCTCTCCTCCCCCACCTTCTGCTTTTTGGAAGAGTTTTTGAATAATCAGGAAATTCCAGCAAGACAGATTGCATAGAGCAGGCCAGGATTGCCATGACAACCATAAGCAAGAACCCCAAGAGTCAGGTAACAAAATTACAGTTGAATGCAAGCAGCTTCACAAAATCTGAACTGATTCCCCCCCCCCCTGTGGTTTGTTAATTTTTTTTAAAAAAAATCTGTCCAGTTGTGAAGAATTATCTCCTTTTTTACTCAATGCAATGGCATGGAGAAGAGGCTTTAAAAGTGATGCTTCCATTTGCAATTCAGTGAAATGGCTTTCTAAATTACTACAGCTAATTTTAATCTTCATATAACAAATGTAAGTCTTCAATAAAATCTGCAGCCATTTGACAAATTTGGCCTTTTAAGTAACTAAAACTGATTCCAAATAATATATTGTATTGTGTGTCTGTATCTGTGGTTCCTATCTCTTTCTCTGCATGTGTTTTCCCCATCCTTCTTGATTCCCTTTTCAGTTTTCAGTTATCATTATTTGAAATAATTTGTGCTTTAGTTCTACAATCTCCTTTTTTGTTTATCTCCCTCCCCAACTTGTAGCAGGTTTTCAGTGATTGATACAAAATGAGACGTGTTAAGGGAATCAAATACAGTAGAAAGGTTGTACCTTAAAACCCCGATTCTAATAAACTGAAATAAAAACGCCAGTAGCTTAGGCATTGTATGGTCACTGAATGCTCAATGTTTGCAGATAGTTTCCATTTTTAAAATGATACATTTACGTTCAACAACATGAATGCTTTATTCAGGTGTATTTCATCCTCAGGAGGGAACAATTCCCCAAGAACAAAGTGAGATATATGGAACAGCTCTCAGTCTCAGGATTTGAAAAACATCTGGAAGAGGAGCAGGCATGGAAAATATCTCTCTGTGTTCCTTTGCTACACAGAAAACAAGCACCATCAAAAAGCTGGTCTTGATTTACCAGTAATTGCAGACAGTCTTGCTGGTCTGTTAGAAAAGAAATCCAAAGTCTGCAGTATGATACCTTGATTATAATAAACTAAAATGCTACCAACAGCACAGTCCTATAAATATCGACTCAGAACTCCCATGGAGTTAAATGAGGGGTGTAGGTTTGCCGCCAACTTGACTAATAAAGGCATTATAGTTCTGCAGATTTTGGTTAGGCAGAGGATTCTCATGTGACATTAGGAAGGCGGCAACCTTGTAAGGGCTTCAGCAGTATATGGCTCTGTAGGTCAGTATGGACAGTATGGGTAATACACCCAGAGCCCAAAAGTATACATAATCTGATTCTGAATATATCTATTTACATATTTCTGATGCAGCACTATAGCAGTAGTGCTGTAATTT
The DNA here is from genome assembly GCA_037013535.1 of Intellagama lesueurii. NCBI lineage: Eukaryota > Metazoa > Chordata > Lepidosauria > Squamata > Agamidae > Intellagama > Intellagama lesueurii. The sequence continues at coordinate 10,631 of JBAJHW010000268.1, forward strand.
GTTGAGCATTGAATTCACAACCTATCACCACGTTCTGTTGAGAATATAGGATTTGGTATAAGACATATATGGCACTGATGAATATATGTCAGTATTCATGTTCTGTGGTGATGTAATTGAGTTCACCCTTACTCTTGATAAAATCTACAGTCAGATTTTAGCTTCATTCTTTTTCTGTAAGCTAAACATACTCAGCTCGTTCCAACGATTTGTTAACAAACAGGTAAACCAAACAGTCAGCCATCTTTCCAAGTAAACTCTTTTCGTAATCATCAGATGTTTTCACTTATTTATCTCATGCCACTATAAAAGGTCACCTTGAACACTCCCTGTTCATTTATTCTGTGCCCACTTCACCACTATTGTAATCAGCAAAGTACTCTTAAAGTGAAGATTGAAGAGACAGATAGGGAAAAAAACCCACTACCAATGTGTTTCTAAAGCTGAGAACTAAGGGCATCTCCTGTTCTCTAGGCCAATTCAGGAAGAATGTTCAAAACCAACCATTTATTCAGCTCTCTGCCAAACAGAGCAGAGTGGACATTCCCATCTCTGAGAACAGCAATAGCAAAAGGGTGTGTGGGAGAAACAATGATTATCTTGAAGGCCTGTTGCATTTGTGTGAAGCTGTGATCTATTTGGCTTTATGTCTGGTAGACTCCTCCTGTGTTAGGTTTTAACCTGTCTGTTGTGTAGTTTTAAACTACTGGACTGTGTAGTTTTATTTATTTTATTCTATTCACTGTTGTGCAGTGTGATATATGTAGTATATCTTTATCTGCTGATGTAATGGTTATTTTACTATATATTTTTTATTGTTTTATTGTTGAAAACTCTTTGGCACATTTATGTGGAAAAGTAGCATTCAAATGAAGAAATGAGATGAGATGTCAGAACTTCTGGGGAGCTGTAAAGACAGCATTTAGTAAGAGGTGGCCCATGGATTGGGATGAGGTGCCTCACCCCCCAAATTTAGGGGGTGTCCCTCACCAAGATCACAAGCTGGCCTCTGGTGTTACCAAGCCTAAGACAGGGGGACCATATATATAGCACCTACAGTTGCTTATTTTGCAACAGGGCAGGAGTCGTGGATTATAAAGATTGCCATTCTGGCTGGTTCCTTAGGGCCCCCCAAAATTAAGCATTTATGATGTGTTGAAACTTACTCCTCGACTGATGATCCCCATGACCTGGTACAAATGTGTGGGGCACCTTTCTGGTTTGAAATACTTAAATACAAGGTCAACAATGCTGGTTACACTAAGGTGAAAAGTGGGATCCAAATCAATCTGCAATCAGACCTTAAAGAGGCAGTACAGGTGAATTCACCAGCACCTGCAAGGCTGCCAGGCATGTTTTCGGAAGGGTATGTTCCACACCCACTGGAGCAAGTCAATGAAAGAAAATCAGATGGGCCAGGAGAGGGAAAGGCCGCGAGTAGGGGACTTCCTTTCTTCTGTCTTTCCAGCACACAAAAAGCAGAGTCAGCCCCAGACAGTCGATACTGGCAAGCTGTGTTCATCTTGTCTCTGAAAAACACCTCCAGCCCTTTTGAAATCTTTTTTCCCCCCCCTTGCAATTTGAGGGTTAAACTTTATTTTAAAAGAACATTTTATTTTATTTTATTAATTTTACCATCTCAGAAAGAAAGGAAAAGGGGAAGTGAGAGGAGGGGGAGGAGGAAAAAACCCCGCAGAGCTGAGAGGCTGCAGATCGCGGGGCCATTCTGATAGCCTCCCGTCGCCATGGCAACGGCAACGGCATTTATCAGTTCCTTATGAGAGCAGGCACAGCAAATCTGCATTGCACATGGCAGCCTTCCAGCCTTTCAAATGAAAGAGCACTTTGAACCGCTGCCAAGTGGGGAAGGAGCGGAGCTGTCAGGCCTACTTAATGCTAGCGCTTTGGTGGTGGTGGTGGTGGTGGTGGTGGGGGGGGGGGGGCTGGCGGGCGAAGGGAGGGAGAAAAAAGAGAGCGAGAGAGCCTTTCCAGTTCCCAGAATCCTTCAGGGCCGCCGCGGTGGGCAGCCTGCCAAGGCATCCTTAGAGGAAGTGAGCGAGAGGGAGGAGCAGGCCCCCGGCCAGCCAGCCAGCCAGCCAGCAACATTCACTGCGCTGGGATCGGAAGCTTTCCACACGAAACCCGCGTTCCCAAGAGCAGATTGATCACAAGAAAAGCAAGTGCTGGCTCCCACCCGCGTTGTTTCAGGGTGGGACAGGAATGGGAGTAAGAGGCTGATTTTAGCAAATAATGGGGTGGAAGGGAGAGCTAACGAATATAATATTAGCTTGTAAACCTTGGGGATATTATAACCCTCTTCTGCCCCAGCTTGCATAGCCAACAGTGATGGCCAATGTAGCTCAGCAACATCTGGAAGGCCACAGCTAATAAAGTGTCAGTATAATGCAAGTTAAATATGCCTGGGAGGCAATAATAGGTGGGAATGAATTATTGTGTCTACATGGAAGCGCTCAGCACAGACACTCTTTTTGTAAATCTAAAGATAGGGATTAACCTAGTTCTATTGTGTCCCCCCAAGACACGAAACTTGTACAAAAAAGTAAAACAGCACTTCCTCAATGTTGTGTTGTGCATGTGGCCTGTCAGATTTGGAAGTCTTGAGCACTCATGCAGTAGCATAGTGTGAATTAAGTCATGGAATCTTACCTGTTACCTTAACCACAAACTCAGTCTTGCGGGATATTGCTGCCTTTAGCATGTCACTCTTGTTTTTAGCCTCAGTCCATCCACCCTTATCTGCTAGAGAGGATAACTCAATAGTGTCATTTTAAGAATCTAAGACTTACATCCCAATTCAAATGAGACCATAAAATATTAAAACACTTCAGACGAAATATGAGCAAACAAAACTTTGCAGCAAAATTGTTAACTAAACTGGCTTAAGTACAATGAACCAAGAACCAAATTATCCCTCATTCAAATACTCAAGAAAATAACAACCCAAATAGAGTTGGGCGCCTTGGTTTGCAAACCTGTGCAAATACATAGAACAAAGCTCCTCTGAATATATTGGGCCTGTATCTCAAATAAAATGGTGTGTTGGATTGCACTGTGAGGTGGGATAAGGAATGGAAGAAAAGGCACCTGGTCACTGTCTCCAGGAAGAATATTCTACCACTGGAGTATTTTAAAGAAAAGGGTGTTGGATGATGATGATGATGATGATTATAAAACACCACGCACAGTCAAAGTTATAAAAACATTGACTGGTATTATATAACAGATACAAGTTTTAACCAAAAACCTAAGTATCTGTTAAATATCAGCGCAGTATGTATGCTATTCCTAATATTGCTGTTTTTTGTAGCTCTGATGGTGTGATTTCTGAGATCTGCAACTGATTATAGTACTGTGTGAATTTTTTTGATATTGTTCCCAAATCCCCAATAACTACGGGAACCACTGAAGTATGTTTCTTCCAGAGGTGAGATGTTTCGATTGCCAGGTCTCTATACTTTCTTAGTTTTTCTAATTCTTTATTTTCAACTCTGGCATCTCCTGGAATTGCAATGCCAATGATCCAGACCTTTCTTCATTCTATTACCACTCAAATACCTAAAGCCTGTCAAATTACATTGACTCATAATACCACAAGTGTCTCTCCCTCTCTCTGATATTACAACAAGGATGACAACAAAAACACATTAAATAACTAAAAATCTTGCTTTGCTTTGTTAATGATAGGGCCAGCCCCAGGCATCTCCCCCCCCCCCCGTGATAATGGGGGTCCTAATCCACAAAAACTCATGAAGTAATAAATGTTTTAGACCTTGAAGGTGCTACAGGACTTTGCTCTTTCCCCAGAAATAATCTCACAGGGCAACCCATATGGAAATATGTACTAGAGGGGGTTGTTAGGTTTTGTGATTGAGTGTGACAAAGAAGAAAAGCACAATAATGAAATCTGGCCAAACGGTTTAGCTTTGATTTCCTGTAATGTCATGATACTAATCTATATGATAGCCCATAGTGCATCTTGCATATGTACATGTATAGCTTATCTCTCTCTGTGTGTGTTCCATATATCTTTATAGTTCGTTGGGGACTCATTGATTAAGCAGGAACATAAACATCTATGAGAACCAGAATGTCTCCAGATGTTATCCAAAGAGTATCTTACCATTTGATGTTGAGATAAAGGACAGGGCATAAAAATCCAAAATAAATAAATGTATGAACCTATATGTGAGAAGTGGCACCGTAGTGGAAAGTGGACAGCAGAGACTTCAATACAACACCAAGTCAAATGTTCTGGTTACTTGTGAGTGTGAAATGTTGCAACCCCCTGTCAAAACCAGGATCTGGCTGTGAGGAGGCCGCCTACCCAGGGTATTTTTTTCCAGCAGCAGCACAAGGAAGCCCTGCAACTGAGAAGACAAATAAGCCGTGTCACCTTTTAGAGCAAACAGCCAGGAGTTGCCAAGGGATTAACGGGGCAGTTGTAGGGCAGTGTGGCTGATCTAACTAGATTTACTTTCCCTCCACCGTTCCCTCCCCAGCCCCCCCCCCCCGTCTCTCTCTTTTGCTGACATTGTGAGAATCTCTGGAACACGCCGATGATGAATGCCGCAGTGGGGGCCGGGGGGGGGGGTTGGAGGCAGGCGAAGGGACGGAAGGCTCTTGAGTGGATTTTCTTCTCAATGAAGAGTTTTCCTGGGAACTGGATATTGTTTCGCATTACTCAAAAGCACAAGGACTTCCACTGGCAGTGGAAACACATTGGCAGAATTCTCCGGACTTTAAAAAAATATTCTCGGAAATCAAGGGAAGGGCTGGATTTTCCAGCTCCAGTCCTAAGCGTTTAACACAAACAGAATAAAGAGAAGCGACGCTCGGGATCACCGAAGGGGCGCCGAAAAGCGACGTCTAGCATTTTTTCCAGGCTGAAGCCTTTGCTCCATCTCTAACTCCATTCATCTTAGCGGGCTGTTCCCACTTCCCTCCAGCTCACCGTTAGGGAGCCGTTTTTTGGGGAGGGCGGGGAGTGGGGAGAAGGAGATATTTCCAGCACAGAATAATTGGCAGCCATATTCATCTTGCTTTAATTTCCTACCAGCCCGTAGATGCATCAAAATTATGCGAACGTGTCTATGCAAGGAAGCTTTCCCATTGTTCCTCTTGTGGAGGCTCTTTTGCCTTTCCAAACAACGCGCAACTCTCTCGTGTTAATGGCAAGTAAACCACACTGGGTTTGATGGGCTTAACTCCCTCGGCAAATGCGGATTACAGCCTGCTTTCACCCTCCTCAGTTCCTGTTCCTTTCTTATAACCGCCCCAGTCTGGAAAATCAAACGCAGAGGCAGCATTTAAAAAAAGCTTAAATGTGCTTTGGAACGCTCGGAGGCCAAACTATTAAGAGGGAAGGAATGGGGCGGAAATAACGGGATGTCGTACTAGCCACTTGATAGAGAATATTTGCTGACGTGCCATCCTCCGCATGCTTCCTCTTGAAGCGTGGGGTCGAAAAGCGTGGGAAGGATGACACGTGTTCGTGGAGTCCAGAAGAATCTTTGAAAAGCTCTGCATCTCATACATATCCACGCACAGAATGTTGTGTTCTTCTGAAGGTGAGAGTCGTTGAGCACTCCAAGGCAGCCAGTCATCTTACATCAGGAATGGGAAACTGTCTGTCCATCCTGACGGTATTGCCCTAGTAGCCGCAAACGGTATGGCCAGTGGTCAAAGATTATGGGAACTGTAGTTCAGTGACATGTGAAGGGCTACAGGATCTGACAGGTGTTTCAGATCCTCTGTGTTGGGATTTCTGTGGTACACTTTCCCCAAGGCACTCAGGAAAATGTGTAAAAGCCCTCTCTTCTCACAACATACCTGGAAGGTGGGTCGGACTGAGGAAGAGAGATTTGCCCAAAGCCGACTCCGTCAGCTTCAAGGAAAACAAGTGATCTGAGCGCCTCTTTTGCTGGTCCCGTAAAACCAATGAGGGCTGAAAACTGTAGCTGAATATCTGGTGAAAATCTCAGTTAAAGAACTACAGGCTTTGAACGTGTTTTGATCTGAAGCTAGACCATGGTCAATACCCTTGAACAAGGTCTGGCATTCTGTGGCTTAAGGGAGTAGCACCAAAATACTTGAATTAAAAAGAACCTTGGCACATTTCCTGACAAGGAAGGGCGAGTAAGTGTAACTAAATTAAATCCAAGCCATAACATTTAATGGTAAGACCCTGGGGTGGATGGACAAGCTTTTCCCTTCATTAATTCCCACCCAGGACTCAAAATCAAGACCACCTCCAACACCCCAAGACTCCTTATGGACACCCCCACCCTTTCGTGTAAGGCTCTTACATCTGAAGCACTGACTGTATTTTAAATGAGGAATATACCATTTAATCGTAAAAGGGAGGTGAGGATGAATCAATTCTTCCCCAGTAGCCTAAATAATGAACACAACTTTATTTTGGTTAATTCCCAGAACAGATTCGGCACACACCCCAACATCCTCCCTTTCTTTTGCTTTTTTTTTAAGGGACCCCCATACTTTTATTCCTGTTTTTGAAATTTCAGGACATCTTTTTTTGGAGGGGGAAGGCGATTGTCTGATTTTTATTAATCATGGGTGTAGGCCAAAAGATGAGATGTCTCCTTTTCACCTCCTCCCTGGCAAGTCACCGTTTTGATAAACAATCTGCGGAGTGGGGGGGGGGGACAGGAGGGAGGCGAGGAGGGGCAGCTGGCTTGCTGCTGGTAAGCAAGCTGATAATGTTTGGTGGATTCTGCACCATCACGAGAACTGCGGATGTCCCTCGCTGGGAATAGCCTTGGGGAAGAAAAATTACCGATTGTGTTGATTTAGTCGTGTTGATTGTTTCTGTTCCCAGGAGGAGAGAGCTAAAGGCAGTCTACAAAATTGAGGATGGGGGAGGGGAGGAGCAGAAGAAGGGGGAGGATAAAGATGAAAAGAAAGCTAGAACAGACCTGATCTCGAAGCTGGTGCGCACGCACACACGCACACACAAACACAAACACACACACACACACGTGTATGAGATTAAATTCCCATAATCTGTAGTGGGATATTATTACAGAACGATGGGCACCACAGTTCAGTTATCTGACTGGCATAATAGAGAAGTGGTTAACAAAGCCTCGCCACCTTTTAGGTGATGGGGCTGTTTACAGGGGATACAGATGGGGGGGTGTCCAGCAGCAAGCAGCATTTCCAAGTAGTTTGCTCTCCCTTGAGACTGCTGGGGTCCTATGATTACTTGAAAGGAAGGACACTTTTTCTAAGTAGGTACTATAACTCAGACATAAACTAGAAATGAAAAGAAGGCTGAGACCCTATGCATGCTTAATTGAAAGATGATGCCATTAAAATCAATATGACTTATTTTGGAACAATTTGATTAGTATCATAGTTCTCCTATTCATTTTTACCCTGAAAACAAGTGTGACTCTATCTACTTATTAATTTATTCATTTTGAAGATTTTTCTGTGCTGTTCCTTAGAACAAAAGTCTTCTTAAAGTGGTAATGATTTGATGATAGGAATGGCACAATTAAGGTGGTGTTCCATATTAAAATGTAAATTATTAAAAGCAATTAAGTTTTTCTAAAAGTCTGTTTATCTAGAACAGGGGTCTCCAAACCTTTCACGGTGAGGGCCACATCATATATTTTCCACATTTTGGAGGGCCGAAAGAACACGCATGAATGCATACACCCGCCCGCACTCCTGCCTGCACACCCATGTGCATGCCCACATGCACATTCACACAGTGGCACACCTGCACTCCTGCCCACCCGTCTGGATGCACATATGCACAGGCTGGATAAAAAGGCAAGGCAGGCTGGATGTGGCCTGTGGCCTGTAGTTTGGAGACCCCTGATCTAGAAAAACAGCGTAACATCAAAACAACACTATGGTGGTCAATCAAAAAAAGTTACAGAATTAAGCAAGAGCAATAGTTAAGCCACCCACAAATCATAAATAGACTGGGGGAAATAACTACCAGATCTTTCTAAAAGGAAACCCAGAGGCAACTTTCCAAGGAAGACATTTCTAAGTAGGGGGTTGCCACTAAAAAGACCCTGTCTGGTCAGTGCCAACCTGATTATACCTAACAGTTTGTCAACAAGGCCGCATGACCCAACCAGAAACATGTGCATGCAAAAAATTCATCAGTGTAAACTAGCACTTTCAATTATTTCTTAGTAAGGCTATGCTCCAAAATGCATTTATCATAAAGTTAGCTCCACTAAATACAGTGGCCAGACTCCTACTGGTGTTCACATAACCTTTCCTTAATATGCTGCAACTAGTTGTGGCTAATAGATCACAAAGCACCAAGGCATGTATTGGTTAAGTGCCTGGACCTGCACCCAGTTGTGAAACTGAGAGATTAGCTAGCCATGATTAGATGTAGGAAGTTAGGTAAACCCTACAAAACGACCAGCAGATTTCTTGCTAGTGGGTCTTATTTCTGAGTAACCACACATAAGATTGTATTGTAATGTATTCTCGAAGGCTTTCACAGCCAGGATCCGATGGTTGTTGTGGGTTTTCTGGGCTGTTTGGCCGTGTTCTTAAGGTTTTTCTTCCTAACGTTTCGCCAGTCTCTGTGGCCGGCATCTTCAGAGGACAGGAGTCAGAACTCTGTCTGTGCTCTGTTGCAGTTTGCTCTGTGCTCTGTTACAGACTATCCAACAAACTGCAACAGAGCACAGACAGAGTTCTGACTCCTGTCCTCTGAAAATGCCGGCCACAGAGACTGGCGAAACGTTAGGAAGAAAAACCTTAAGAACACGGCCAAACAGCCCGGAAAACCCACAACAAGCATTGTATTGTAAATTTGTTCAAGGCTGAGGGCCATCCTATGAATTATATCTCCATGGGATGAAGTTCATTTCTTCCTTTTGTCCCTCCTGTGTCACCTTGTAGTGTTGAATGCAATATGACTTGAGCTAGCAATAACAAAAATACAATTTGGAGAACTTTCTTTTAGACATAAATTTATTTTCCCTGTTTGGTATTTTATAAGAAGGAACTGCCTTAGAAGCCATTTGATGCTGAGGATTTTAGCAACACTGAACTCATGAAGGGGATGGATTTGGGGCCAAAATGAAGCATGGGGAGGTGGAAAGATCTATTTGTTCATGGTGTATGTGTCTGCAAGTTGGCTTGGTCAGACTTGGTCTCAGCAGGTGCAGTGCTCAAAAAGTTGGACCAAGCCAAGCTATTTTGCTGCCTGAGGCAAAGAATAAGATGGCAGGCATGCAGGCACACTCTGTTCCAGATACTGAAGCCAGCCAGCTGGCAGGTTCAGCAGCCTGCTGAGTGGTCTGGCAACTAAATTTCATTTTAGCAGGGGCAATGGGATAGCATCCTTCTTCACAACCGGTGTAGCCGGCTAGTTTATTGCTCCCAGGTAGGTTGTGTGGTATTTACAGATCTTTCTTCAAAGAGTGGGGAGAGTAACTGAGGCATCCACCAGGAACTGTTGGGAGATTATCACTGCCCTAACATCTGTTGTCGGATGTTCTCTCCTAAGGGAATGGCAGGCCTTGTCCAGAAAGAAGTCTATCTGCTTGTCCTTTTCTCACAACAAACCATGCGGAATGAAAAGGTGGGCGGCGTGAAGTAGAAGAGATGAGACTTAAAAAGCTTCCGGGGAAGCAAAGGGGAACGAAATATCATCTGAGAAATAGTAAAAGGGGGAAAGCAGAGGGATCATTTAAAGAGAAGAGAGGAAAAGACAAGCATAAAGTGATTTATCTTTTTTTTTTAATTAACTTTTCCGTCTCAACGCTCTCTTCCCCCATACCCCTAAGTGAAGTAGTGGTGATTGTTTTTTAAGCTAAACAACAGGCTGTACAGGAAAGCGAACATCTCCGAGGAAAAAGAATTAGGCTACAACAGGGCGTAATAAATTGTTCTCTGAATAACTCGGGTATTTTGACAGACACCTTCTGGCAGTTGAGCGCAGAACCTTTAATCCGACGCAAGTCTGGGACTCGTTCCTAAGTATTTGTGGAATTCGGGAACTCGTTCCCCCGGCTCCCTCTCGGCTGCGCGCGGCTCGCGGTTCTCGCCTCTCCTCCCCGCCTTGAAAAACAAAACCAGCTGCTTTGGCAAAGCGGATCTCTGCCGCAGAGCTCTGCTCGGAATCGCCCGCCTCTCGTTTCTTTTTTTTTCCTTTTTTGTCTGCCTGCAAAAGTCAGTCCCTGCGCCTCTGCCTATTTCTCCCTCAAAGCCTCCGCGGGCTCGCAGGAGGACCCAAAGCCGCGGGGGCCAGGCTGGACGGCGGCTGCGGCCGGAACCGCCACAGTCCTGCGGCACCTTTAAGGCTAATCCGTTTATTTACGGCGGACGTTTTGCTGGGCTAAAGACCAGTTTCATCAGATGCACGAAGTGTTGTGATGATCCTCATTTGGCCGAGAGACGCGTGTGTGTTGGGGTGATTTGCAGGTGTCCAGGCAAAAATAAGTGGGGGGGGGGGGATAGGGAGGTTGGGGTGTCCCTGTTTTAGAAGACCTCATTCTGGACTAGATTAAATGGAAGGGCATCTCACGGTAGGCAAGCAACCGAGATTGCGTGGTCTACGGTCTCTCCAAATATTCGGATTTATGGGACCCTGGAATCGGTGTGTGTGTGTTCACAAGGAACTGTCGATGGCTCACAACTTGCCATCTTTTCCCTCTGAAATTTACGATAATGCGGAGAATCGGGCTGCCGTACGCACCGAGGAGACCGCCATTCTGCTGTCCCTCTGCCTCTCCCTTGGCTTTTATTTCCCTCCACGCGTTTACTACTGTACGGCATTTGTTTTACGACTCCTTAATGGGGCATTGTGCTTGCGACTTCTTACATCCGCTAATTGCATCGGAAAGGTGGCAGCTGGTTCGGATTGAGGCAGCGGGCGACTCACCCTCCCGCCGCCCTGGCTCGCCGACCCCGCCCTGTTCACTGTTTCATCGGTGATCGTCATCTTTGCCGTCGTTTCCGCTACGCAACGCGGCAAAGAAAGGGGGAACCAAAGGCAAGGAGGTCGGGAAGAGAGAGACGAGTCGATCGCCCGTTTCTGCTGCGAGCCACCGGGAGGAAGGCGAGGCGTGGGGAGAGAGCGAGAGCTGGCCGATTCGGGTCTTCTGGGTCCTGCCTGCAAAACAAGCCCCATCCTCTCTGCCCGGGCGTGACCTTCGGGCGATACGAACAGTAGCCGTAATAAATGAATAAAACATAACCAATAGGGCTCGGTCTAAAAAGTGCCGGCTTGGGAAATTGACGAGAGGAGGAACGCGCCGTTACGTAGCGCTCGTTCGCTGCTCATGCTGCAGCCAGCTCGTTCCCTCCCTCGCTCGCTTTCTGTTTGTCTCCTCTCTTCCCCCTCCTGCCTCTATTTTGCTCCCGATGTTGTTTGTTGTAAAACGAATTTAGGTAGATGAATAGATTCATTGTTAAAATACTATCATCATCATCGCCATCATCCCCCACCCCGCTCCCTCTCTTTCTTCCCATAAACATACATTCTAATTCCCAAACCGCAGGAAGGCTAAATAAACTTCAAGTCGTTCTCATTGGTGGGACTTCGTTGCAACAGCCCTTCCTCTTCTGGCCAAAGGTGACCTTTTTTGCCAGTTCGTTTTAAAGCGGAAAGGTGCGGGGGCTGACGTCTAGCTGTTTATATCCTTTTACTTGGAAGCCTCGCTCCTCCCAACCCCATCCCCAACATGAGCCAGCGGCTATTGGTACATGTTCAAGTGCACTCTTTCCAGCGCGATTACAGTATTTCCAGACCATGAGAGGGAACAGGCCGAGTTACTTCTGCGACTCAAACGTCCTTCTCGCTAAAAACAAGGGCTTTCACAGCGCCTGGCGGCCGCTTGCCCCCAAAGCTGAAAATCCATCTTGATGGGCCGTTAAGGAGAAAAAACAAACAGGCATCTTCAGATACAAGAGTAGGCAATTTGACGTGTTCACCCTGAAATATGGATCTCACTCACTTTCCCGTCACTCACTGGAAAGTGCTTATCTGAAACCCTCCTCAGATCCAGGACAAAAGACCCTGCGGCCTCTGAAACTATAACAAGTTTTATTTGGCATCAACTTTCGTGGACTGCAGAGTCGCTACAGTCTCTGGCAGGTTTAATCAAATAAAATGTGTTACTGCCTTTTGCTGCATCAGCCTATCAGCCTATGGGCTACTGCCCTGGAAGGGGCGCTACTTCAAAGCTAAAAACTGGAGGTGAAAGGACCTTTTAAAAAAGGATGGGGCGTGAGTGCTAATGTCGCTAGCGCCAGCGGGAGAAAAAGACCAGGAAGCCCCAGGCTTCAGTTAGCAGGACAACAGCCAAGCCAGGCCACCCCAGGACTGGGGTGGGCAGGGGCCACTAGCCCCTTGTTACCACTTTGATGATGCTAACACCAACGTATTACTACTATGTTTTTATGTGCTGTTAAGCCGCATCCTACTCAAGGCAACCCTAATCGGGTTTCCAAAATATAGATATATGTGAAAAGTGGCTTTAACAGGGCTCTCCCTCTATGAGTTTCCGTGGCTGCTCAAGGATTAGAACCCAGGGCTGTTGTGTCCTAATTCCTCACTCTATCCACTACTCAACACTGCCTCTCAGTCATTACACCACAACCCAATTCTGCCTCTCCGAGGTGGGATGGGGTGGGTGGGAAGATCAATAGATGCGCTGCGGTTGAAGAGCAGAAGAGAGGGCGCGCCTGGTGAAACCATGCCTTGGCTCTCTGGTGGAAGCGGCCGGGTGGAAACCAGATTCATCTGCCTTGCGAGCCAGGACCCAGCGGGCGCAGATCCAGTTTGCTTCCACCGAATTGGCCTGGAAGGAGGCGGGCGGCGGCGGCGGCAGGAGCAGCCCCTCCTCCCGCTCGCATTATTGAGCTCTTTGCAGCAGGTCGACAGGCCTTCTAGTGAAAGGCGCCTGGGTTTTTCCCGGGCCTGCGAGCCAAGGTCACGCCTGGACAATCAAAACAGGATGCCTGGGCACTGAAACCGGAGAGGTAGGAAGGGCAGCCTTTGAAGCCCTTCCGGACTGTTTGGTCGCTGATCCCAAATGCCTGCTTATGGTAGTTAGGAAGTCTCTCCTCATCCTATCCCCGAAACTCCTCTCAGGAGACGACTTGCCTGCGCCTAACATTGCCTAAGGAATTTTCCACTGACTTGAAGAGCATGCATGTCCCAGGGATCTCAGCCTTGGGACTGACCCATTGAACTCAGTGGGGTTTCTGTGTTAAACAGAAAGGCCCTAAATCCAATTGTTAATTCCAGCTAAAGCAGAAGCCTCACTAGATCAGTTGCTAAACACCCAGATCTCAAGGATTTTTGTCTCCAGAAAAGCCCTGTAATGAAACAAGAAGGGCAGAGGAGACCAGAGGTGTAATCCTATACCTGTCTACTCAGAAGTAAGCCCCTCTCGACTTCAGCGGCACTTAAGCCTGAATTAGTGTGCCAAGGCTGACCGTCTAAAAACGCATTCCAGCTAATTCCATCCTGTCTTCCTGCTACGTGTATCCCCTTCACACGCACCCGAAGATGGCCGTGTCTGCGGTCCTTGCCTTGCACTGTTATATGCCACGAAAGCCTGCTGAAGTTAAAGGGGAAGGGGTGAGGAACCCTAGCCCTGCAAAGGCTGCTGGGCTGTGTCACTCCTAGGCAGCGCACTTCATGGGGAAGGACGACGGGAGCTGAAATCCAGCAACACTGGAAGGGCCACACCTTCCCCAACCCTTTCCCCACTCCCCGTGTAAACCCCGCAGAAGTCAAAAGGGACTGTGTTGGCGATCGGAAAAGAAAATATTTCTTTTGAAGATACTTGGTGGGCAACCTGATGGAGCAGTACTTTAAGCTCGCTTTCCTAGAAAACCATAGGAGTCTCTCTAGGTCCTGAAATATTGAGCATTCAAGGGGGCAGCTTAGAGGTATGTTGCCACTCCCTAGCACAGAGAATGGAGACAACGGCCTTTTTAAAGAGACCCTATGTTTTTCTATACAGAAGCATGTCCTTTTAAATTCCGTGGGACTAATCTCTGAATAAACGTACAATCAAACCCGGAAGCCGGCACGAGTAAACACAGTGGAACCTCTGAGCAAAGATTTCTCAGATTCGCCGGCCACGCCTCTATGCGTCTACTCAGCTGTCAGGCTCATTACGTTTGGTCAGGTTTACTCCTAGGTAAATAGCTGCAGGACGGTAGTGGTAACCCTGTCCCTGGACATAGTATAGGTGGCGGTAGCGCTGATTTCAGTGGAAGAAGGATGTATTTTCAGACAACCTAAGGAGGATTCCTTGCCATTTTTTAAGTTCAGGAAAACGTGTGTGTTCAGCGTGTGTTCAGATCACTTTTCGGAGACAGTTGTAA
>JBAJHW010000269.1:0-25000 GCA_037013535.1 Intellagama lesueurii
ATGTTGTGTCTTGACCCTTATCGTCTCTGGCCAAGCTTGCTTCATGGAAAATTACAGCTAGCTCTAAGAGAAAAAAGATTCTCGAAGCATCTAGTTATGCTAACACAGACCAATATGGATTCCTTCTACACAGTTCCATGACTACAAATCCCATTCAGAAATTACATTTTAGCCTTAATAACCTAAACCATGACAGCCCTCATAGTCAACAAAAGTGTGGGAAAAGCTGTACAGTGGAACCTCTACTTAAGAACGTCCCTACTTAAGAACGATCCAACTTAAGAACAGCTCCGTTCACTAAATTTTGCTTCTACTTGAGAACGGAGATCCAAGAGAAGAACGGAAAAAAGAAACTTTCCTGCCCTTTTTTTAACCTTAGGTCATCTTAGGTTAAAAAAAAAATTTATCCCCCCAGTGGTAGAGTACGGATTAACCGGCTTTGCATTAGTTCCTATGGGAACGAATGCTTCAACGTACAAATGCGCCTCTACATAAGAACAAAAAACAGCCGGAATGGATTAATGCATTCCTATGGGAAATTTTGCTTCAACTTAAGAACGTTTCAATTTAAGAACACCATTCCAATACGGATTAAGTTCGTAAGCAGAGGTTCCACTGTACTGGGAGGCGACTCTACACATGGACCTCACCAGATGGGCAATACCGAAATCAGATTGATTATGTTCTCTGCAGCCAAAGATGGAGAAGCTCTATACAGTCAGCAAAAACAAGACCTGGAGCTGATTGTGGCTCTGATCATCAGCTTCTTAGAGCAAAACTCAAGCTTATACTGAAGAAAGTAGGAGAAACCACTGGGCTAGTCAGGTATAATCTAAACCAAATCCCTTATGAATACACTGTGGAAGTGAAGAACAGATTTAAGGAACTAGATTTGGTGGACAGAGTGCCTGAAGAACTATGGATGGAGGCTCGTAACATTGTACAGGAGGCAGCAACAAAAACCATCCCAAAGAAAAGGAAATGCAAGAAAGCAAAGTGGCTGTCCAACGAGGCCTTACAAATAGCAGAGAAGAGAAGGGAAACCAAATGCAAGGGAGATAGGGAAAGTTACAGAAAATGGAATGCAGACTTCCAAAGAATAGCAAGGAGAGACAAGAGGGCCTTCTTAAATGAACAGTGCAAAGAAATAGAGGAAAATAATAGAAAGGGAAAAACCAGAGATCTGTTCAAGAAAATTGGAGATATTAAAGGAACATTTTGTGCAAAGATGGACATGATAAAGGACAAAAATGGTAGGGACCTCACAGAAGCAGAAGACATCAAGAAGAGGTGGCAAGAATACACAGAGGAATTATACCAGAAAGATCTGGATGTCCCGGACAACCCAGATAGTGTAGTTGCTGACCTTGAGCCAGACATCCTGGAGAGTGAAGTCAAGTGGGCCTTAGAAAGCATGGCTAACAACAAGGCCAGTGGAGGTTGTGCAAGGTTATGCTCAAAATCCTACAAGGTAGGCTTCAGCAGTATGTGGACTGAGAACTGCCAGAAGTACAAGCTAGATTTCGAAGGGGCAGAGGAACTAGAGACCAAATTGCTAACATGCGCTGGATTATGGAGAAAGCCAGAGAGTTCCAGAAAAACATCTACTTCTGCTTCATTGACTATGCAATTTGACTGTGTGGACCACAGCAAAGTATGGCAAGTCCTTAAAGAAATGGGAGTGCCTGACCACCTTATCTATCTCCTGAGAAATCTATATGTGGGACAGGAAGCAACAGTTAGAACTGGATATGGAACAACGGATTGGTTCAAAATTGGGAAAGGAGTACGACAAGGCTGTATATTGTCCCCCTGCTTATTTAACTTATATGCAGAATACATCATGCGAAAGGTAGAACTGGATGAATCCCAAGACGGAATTAAGATTGCCGGAAGAAATATCAACAACCTCAGATATGCAGATGATACCACTCTGATGGCAGAAAGTGAGGAGGAATTAAAGAACCTCTTAATGAGGGTGAAAGAAGAGAGCGCAAAAAATGGTCTGAAGCTCAACATCAAAAAAACTAAGATCATGGCCACTGGTCCCATCACCTCCTGGCAAATAGAAGGGGAAGATATGGAGGCAGTGACAGAGTTTACTTTCTTGGGCTCCATGATCACTGCAGATGGTGACAGCTACCACGAAATTAAAAGACACCTGTTTCTTGGGAGGAAAGCGATGACAAACCTAGACAGCATCTTAAAAAGCAGGGACATTACCTTGCCGACAAAGGTCCGCATAGTGAAAGCTATGGTTTTTCCAGTAGCGATGTGTGGAAGTGAGAGCTGGACCATAAAGAAGGCTGACTGCCGAAGAATAGATGCTTTTGAATTGTGGTGCTGGAGGAGACTCTTGAGAGTCCCCTGGACTGCAAAGAGAACAAACCTATCCATTCTGAAGGAAATCAACCCTGAGTGCTCACTGGAAGGACAGATCCTGAAGCTGAGGCTCCAATACTTTGGCCATCTCATGAGAAGAGAAGACTCCCTGGAAAAGACCCTGATGTTGGGAAAGTGTGAGCGCAAGAGGAGAAGGGGACATCAAAGGATGAGATGGTTGGACAGTGTCATCGAATATACCAACATGAATTTGACCCAACTCCGGGAGGCAGTGGAAGACAGGAGGGCCTGGTGTGCTCTGGTCCATGGGGTCACGAAGAGTCGGACACGACTTAACGACTAAACAACAACATATTGGGAGGAATTGGAACAGGAGTTGGTACAACAAATTCATGGGACATAGAACAAAGTGCAAATAAACTAGGGTCATTAGGGAGATTACAATTGAAAGTTTTGCAAACGACTGGGGATGACTTAGTGAATAGTTTTAGAGTCATATGATTTCAGCCGAACTCCGGAGGGAGATGTTTGACCAATTGAACAAGACAGTATGGGAAACATTGAGAGTATTGAACAAAACAGATAAACAAATGGGTTTGATGATACCATGTATTATTCTTCAGCAAGCAATTATTCTTCAAAAAGCCAAATACCACAATAGACATAAGTAGTTGTGAGGAATGGGAACAAGGATTTGTATGTCCGGACGAGATAAGGCAAATTGAACCTTGTGCATTTCAAGTTAAAGATGGTATTTGTAGATTACAGAAAATGACTAATGAAACATTTATTGTGGATACAGGCGTAGGATGTTTGTGCTTAGCTACAGTACAACCTGTATACTGGTCAGATGGAACTATTACAAATAGAGGACAGCAGTGCAAATGTAATATTACTTATGTACAGCATATGGTTACCGGAGATGTACATTATGCCATTGAAATGATTAATACAAAATCAACGCTTACTAGAGAGGTAAAGTGGCAGAATTTCCAACTCGTGATTGAGTTATATACTTTAAATCAATTAATACATAATAATGAAGAAGTAATGAAACATTTGGAGAAGCACAGGTTTGATATTGTAAAACAGTTTGTAAAAATTCAATGGCATAATAATGAATTACGAAGGATTGCAGATAAACATCATTGGTATGATATATTTTATGGTTATTCCCCGAATGCAACTGCATTCTTACATTTGATGATACATCCTATTGTTATATTAATTGTGTGTATACTATTGATTGTAGTGTGGCTATTGTGTTTGCTTGCAAAATTGTGTAAAGTTCAGAAGAATTTTAAAGTCACAAAAATGCAGGTGAAAGCTATTGTAGTCCAAATGTGATATCAGATGTAATTCTGATATCAAGAGGGGGTGTATGTGACCATGTGAGTGGGTTCCAGATTAGACCCTGAAACAAAGGAAAAGAAAATGGAGAATCAGATAGACTTATGGGGATGAGAGAGGTCAACATGGCCACGAGAAATATGCAAGACAAGCAAGAAAGAAAGTTGTAAACAAGATCGGGAAATTTGTCATTTATGACTTGAGAACAGGATGACTGGTGTTTCAGATAAGTCCTGTTTCAAGCCCAAAGAATGTTGAAAACAGGAACTGAAATGAAGTTATACAAACAAGAGATCTTGTTTACTAATGGATATAAAAGACAGGGTTCTTCTTCGTGGCCTCTGTGAATCACACTATGGGTAATCCGTGCATGCGCAGAGCCTCGTCGGAATATTTTAGAGCTTCTGTGGTAGCAAAGGAAAATACATTAGCATAGACCCCTACCCCCTGGTATATGTACCTTGGAGCCAAGGCTCTCCCTTCAGTTTCTTTCAACCACCATGTTCAGAGCCTTGATCGTTGCTTCTGTGAGAAATCTGAAAATGAAAGTAGGAAAGTTATAGAACTTTATTTATTATTATTATCCTTATTATTTTCAAAACAATATACGCTCCGGCCTTAGGGCCGAAGCGTCCCCCCCACCTTTCCATTGTTTTCTTTTCAAAACCAGCTCTCAGTTTATGGCCTTTTCAGGCCCATTTAAAAGCTGTGTAGCCTGCGATAACGAGATCCCGCTCTCTGACGGCCTCCCTAAATGCCTTTTTTGCCTCGGTGAGGCCATCAAACTTCCTCGTCCCCTCACTGCAAAAACTTTAAACACAGAGTTCTCCGCAGTTGCCTCTCTAGACTCAAGCTTCAGCTCTGGGAGCAATCCCTAAAGCCATGGATGAAGCTGTTTCCGAAGCGACAAAACAGCGCCCGTCAGCTACTCCATCTTGTTCCAATCGATAACCTACTCTGCCCTCGATATCGACGGTCACGCGAGTGCACAAAGCCAAACATTCGACGTCGAAACCCTCGACATCGAAAACAGCCTCTAAGAGAAAACCATCCATGGACGCTTCCTTGGCACCGGAACCGTCACCTCTGAAGAAGGCTAAGTCTTCGAAATCGAAGCGTTCCAAAACCGTTTCCCCGACTCCACAACCACCGGAGTCTAGAAACCTCATCTACGTCGGTTCTCTTTCAGATGAGGAGGCACTTCCACCTCATCAACCTCACCATCGCAGTCTCCTGAATGGGAACAGCGTGTTGATCGACTCACGGCTTCCCCTGATAGCCTGCGACAATCCTCGGGCTCTCTGAGTGAGTCTTCACAAATTGCCTTGTCAGACATCCATGGCACTAAACGCAACTAGAAACTGTGCCTTACTCTGCCCCTCTGGCCTACCACCTCGGCCTCGGGCACATCAACAAAGGTACCAAGCCTATATGAGCGTCCGCTTGCCTTCTCACGGGGAAAGAGATCATGCTCAGCACCATCATCGGGATGCCGTTTGCCCCGATCGGTACCTAACGGAGAAGCCTGCCAAACATTATCGGCCAGTCGCTCTTCCTGGTCCGGCGGCGCTGCCCCTGCAGGATGTCTCCGTTAGGGAGCCTTCGGTGTCAAAGTGATCTTATTACCATGATCGCCCAGGACTACCTGGCACCTCTTATCTGCCGGCACCTAAGAGCCCCAACCAAGCCGATCAATACTCCTCGGCTTTGGGCATGTTGCAGCACCGGGAAGTTACTATTTTCCTCTCCATTAGGAGGACCGCAAGCGCTCATCCCGCTCAGCGTCACCAGCGTCTGTCTATTCCACCATAATACAGTGTGGTCCATCGATGCCTTTACCACCTCAACAGCTCTCTCGACACCGACAGCAGCCTCCATTTCAACACACCTCGATACCAACCCTTTCAATATTGACGATCCTCGATATCGAACGCTGTCCATGGACGCACCTTCCATGTCGGCAGCAGTCGAAGACCCTCGCTATCGACCCCTGTCTATGGACGCACCTTCGACGTTGATACCGATCGAAGACCCTCGCTATCGACCCCTGTCCATGGACGCATCTTCGAAGTCCATACCGATCGATGACCCTCAATATTGACCCCTGTCCATGGACGCACCTTTGACGTCCATACCGATCGACAACCCTCGATATCGACCACTGTCCACCGACGCCCCTTCGACATCAACAGCTCGGCGTCGACACCAATATTTTGAGGACCAGCCGCTCAACGTCGATATCGATCAATAGTTGATTGACTCAACACATGATGCCGATCCATCTGATCATGGTTCCAGGCCTCAAACACCATCATTGCCGGATTCTGCCCTGGCAGACACAGACCCTCCGTCACCAGTAGAGGATTTTCGAACCTATGCTCAACTAATGATTTGTATGGCCAAATACCTCGACCTACAAATCCATAGACCCACTACTGGAGCAGCAGATCATCTTTATGATCCCATCTCTAAAGATGCTATCAAACCGGTCCATATCCCTTCTCTCCTGAGCACAGCTAGACATTCTTCGACCAAACCAGCATCATCTCATTCGGTGTCAAAACACATAGACAACCTTTATCGAGTACATGATCCGGGCACAGTCTTTTACAGAAACAACCAGCTCCCAATTCCATATTCATCAAAGCTTCACAATCTCGCTCTCGACACAGACAAATACTAATACCACCTAATAAAGACAGCAGGTGCATTGACTCCATGGGCAGATGGCTATACTCTTCTGCCGCCTTGACCATGAGAGTTGCCAACTATCAGGGAGCTATGGGCACCTACCAACATTTTCTCTGGACAATATGTCTACCTTTATTGATGCTCTCCCCGAAGATAAAAGGGTCTTAGCACAAACTTTTCAACAAGAGGGTCTTTTGATGATGAAACAACAGATGCTATCTGCTAGACACACAGTTGATGCCGCACCTAAATCAATGGCTACCTCTGTAGCGCTTTGACGTTTCTCTTGACCTAGAACCGTGGGTCTAGCCGAGGACGCGCGTGCGCGCATTAAAGATCTTGCATTCGATAGAGTTGGTCTCTTCAATGCTGAGACTGATGACATTCTTGAAAATGTTCAGAAAAAGAGGACAGCTGCCAGGTGTTCGGGAGTCTACCCCACATACCAGCAACACCCTCAGCGCAATCAGTGGCGCAGCCCTTACACCTCCTATCAAAAATTTCAACAAGAACCTCAAAGACAAACATCTTACGTGTCTTACTACAAACAACAACCTTACCGAGCCAAACCTCACCAACAAACCACAACTACGCGCAATGACCTTAAGCCTAAGCATCATGTATGACATCCAACCAGCCGAGATCCCAATACCACCTCCCACCTCTCCTCCTCCCCTTTGGAAGCACTTACCTACATGGAAAGACATCACTACAGATGCCTGAGTGCTCTCCATCACAAGAAACGTGTACCACATCGAATTCCACCAGCTTCCTCCACCATCACACCTCCATCGCAAACTCTACAAAAAGAAATAATAGTCGTTACTCTTCAAAGACGCCATAGAACCAATACCACTACAACACGCAGTCATAGGTTTTTCTCTTGCTATTTCACCATCCCCAAAAAAGATGGAGGCCTTTGCCCCATCCTCAACCTCAGGGAGCTAAATCAATACATCACTACCACCAAGTTCCGCATGGTTACCCTTGAGTCTGTCCTCCCCTTCCTCCGCAGAAAATACTGGTTCGCAGTCATAGACCTAAGAGACGCCTATTTTTCATGTCTCCATTCATCCTTCTCACAGGCCCTACTTATGCTTCCAACTCGGAACTCAGGCCTACCAATTCAAAAGACTTCCATTCAGACTCACAACAGCTCCCTGAGTATTCACCAAATGCATGGCCCCTGTGGCAGCTTACCTCAAACTTCACAAAATTCACATCTCCCCGTACATCGATGACTGGCTGCTCGTAGCACGCTCCCATCACAAAGCACAATGAGACATTCGCTTCACTTTGTCTCTTCTCCAGGATCTCAGCCTTGCAGTAAATCTACACAAATCCAAGTTAAAACCCACAAGGCTGGTTCATTATATAGGAGCAATTATAGACTCCAAACACGCTCGAGCGTTTCTTCCAACAAACGCCTCAATCTAATCTCCTTACTATGTGCCTTCACTCCTCATGCGCTCGTATCTGCTTTAACAGTCCAACGTGTTTTAGCCACTGTGGTGTCCATGACTGCTGTGGTTCAGCATGTTTGCCTCAAAATAAGATAACTCCAGGCATGGTTCCTAGCCTTGTTCAACCCATTGACAGACTCATCACATATGTTGCTGCGAGTCACTCCAGAACTCACCTCCCAGCTTGCATGGTGGCACTCTGCTCAGAACCTGACGATGGGACGGCCCTTTCAACAACCCCACCCACAAATCCAGGTTACTACAGATGCCAGCCTTACTGGCTGGGGTGCCAATTGCAGATGCCTGCAAATCCATGCCCGGTGGTCACAAAGAGAGAAACTCCTCCATATCAACGAGCTAGAACTCTTAACACTAATAAAAGCTTGCAGAGCTTTCAAAAACCATCTCGTGGGCAAAATGGTTCAAATAGCCACAGACAACACCACCATGATGTATTATATTCTCAAACAAGGGGACACTCACTCCCCAAGTCTTTTATACCTCGCTGTCGACCTGTGGGAATGGTGCCTCTCTCATCGCATTTGTCTAACGGCAATACATATAGCCGGTCAAGACAACAATCTGGCAGATTTGCTCAGTCGAAAAAAATCACAAGCCCACAAATGGGAGCTAGATCAATCTGTTTTTTTCTCTCTGTGCAAACGATGGGGCACACCCACCATCAACCTCTTTGCCTCCCGGGTAAACTGGAAATACAAGTGTTACTGCTCCCACGCAGGAGTAGGCAAGAACGCCCGCGCAGACACATTCATCGGCCATTGCCCAAGTCACTCATTTACCTGTTTCCACTGTTCCCGCTCCTCCACAAAGTTGTAGTCCAGTTTCAGCAGGACAGGCCCAATACTATCCTGATAGGTCCATGGTGGCTGCGACAGCCATGGTTCCCAATTCTCCACCAGCTGTCGTCCGACATTTATCACCTGCCCCGTCTACCTCATCTGCTCATAGAGAACAAAAATCAAATTGTTAGCTACCAACTTCCTGCCAATGGTCTTCAAGTTACCTCGCAGAGAATATCTAACTGGGTTACGTCTACCATCCAGCTTGCTTATCAGCTTGCTCAAGTTCCAGCGCCACAGAGTATCCGCCCTCATTATAGGGCGTTGGTGACATCTACGGCATTTCTTTGGGGCGTCCTCATACCAGACATCTGCGCCTCTGCCACATGGTCACAGCCGTCCACGTTTATCAATCACTACAGATTAGATGTTCGGCAGTAATCCGATGCTGCTTTTGGGCATGCTGTGTTATTATCTACCTTGGCATGACACCCTCCTCCGGGTACAGTAGCTTTTTAGTCACCCATAGTGTGATTCACAGAGGCCACGAAGAAGAACGACAGGTTACCTACCTGTAATTGTAGTTCTTCGAGTGGACCTCTGTGATTCACACGTCCCGACCCGGCCTCCACACTGTCATGCCCTTTTCTTCATGCGGCGGTTGACCTAACTGAAGGGAGAGCCTTGGCGCCAAGTTACATATACCAGGGGGGAGGGGTCTATGCTAATGTATTTTCCTTTGCTACCGCAGAAGCTCTAGAATATTCCGACAAGGCTCAGCGCATGCGCGGATTACCCATAGTGTGAATCACAGAGGTCCACTCGAAGAACTACAATTACAGGTAGGTAACCTGTCATTTTTTTCCATGGCTGCTGTGTTTCTGAACAGCGCTGCAACGGACATCCATGCTTTTTGTGTATACGACTGATCACCGGGAGACAGCGAAGCACACACCTTCCATCAAATGAGGGACCTCAGGGTCAGTGTGAGTATTGGATGAATGTGTGTGTGAGAGAGGCCTCTAGATATCTGGTATACAATTATATGCATTGGAATTATAATAAATGTTACATGAATAGTGGAAAAACTACAAATGGTTGTTCAGTCTCTTTTTACGGGCCACCTCTTGGGAACTCACCTCTCACTTTCCATTAAAGTAAAGGACCATACCCTAAGTGTGGTAACACAAAGCGTTCTGTGATCTATCCTTGAAATACTTGCAGACTCTGGACAAAGGTATTAAACTATTTTAGAATAGGTGAACTAGATGAGATAGATGAGATGTTATGTTGGCCAAAAAGGGAAAAAAAGAAAGAAGGAAGGAAGGAAGGAAAGAAAGAAAGAAAGCTACCTACCTTTCTTTCTTTCTTTCTTTCTTTCTTTCTTTCTTTCTTTCTTTCTTTCTTTCTTTCTTTCTTTCTTTCTTTCTTTCTTTCTTTCTTTCATTATCCCCTTACCCCGGAATAAGACACAAGACAACTGTTATGGAATAAAACATGGGCCACACTTTATTGAATATTCATATTTATCCTCAATGGAAAAAAAGGGGGGTCCTGCTGTAGTGCGGAATCAGGTTCTGCAGAGGGGTCTCAACCGGCCCCTACCGAACTATGGGCGAGTCCCAAGCCCCAAGATCTCACAGTCGTGAAGACAGCGAGAACCTGGCCAGCCCAAATTTGACCACCCCCGTACCTCAAGTCCCCTTCTTCTTGTTGACTGTTGGTCCGGGAGTGGCCCCAGCGGATCTTCTCCCCCAAGCACTGTAATCGCACGATCCGGAGCGCTGGGAGATCAGATGAGCTATACATTATCTGTGGTTGTGAGGGGACTCACCGAAACCTGTTTTATCCGCACTATCCGCCTGTGTGACCAAATTTGACCACCTCTCATTATGCCAACGCACCTTAGCCAGTGTGGGATAGGTGAAAAATCCCTGCTTCCAAAGGCCAATCAGGATGCGGGTCAAAAATTCCTATCCGGCCCCAAACAGGTGACCAGTAAAACTCACACTAGTATACAGGGTGGGCGGGTGGGCTGCCGAAAAGGAAGAGGCCGAAGGTAGGAGGAGTGTTACCTTAAATACTCTCTCCCCCATCTTCTCACTTCTCTCTGTGAGAGCTTCATGTTTTGTGTTATCCCAGGAATGGGATAATGGCGGCCCGCGCTGCTGAATCGCATGATCCGCAGTGCTGGGAGATCAGATGAGCTATACATTACCTGTGGTTGTGAGGGGACTCACCGAAACCTGTTTTATCCGCACTACCCGCCACAGCATAGGGGCAAGCTACGCTTAAGGCCCATGCCCTCCATCGAGACTCTCGAGCTCCAAAAGCAGACCCCCCTGAGGTCAGCCAAAAATATTTCAAAATCTCTGTCGGAGAGGTGTACTCCATCCAGTCGAAAGAGCTCAGGCCTGTTAGCGCGGATCTCCCGGTGACCAATCACTGATCCAAGGCCATCACATATGTCTCTACACACTTCTCTGTTAACACACCTCCTTGCAGTGTTAACACGCTGGACCTGGCGTTCATCACGCCAAACAAGCCGAGGGATGATCGTGGACCAAATAATGCTCATCTCAGGATACGTCGCCCTCAGCCATCTGAGGTCTCGCAGGACATCCAAGACCAAGGCCTTGCCACCATGCTTGGCCAGGTCATTACCTCCCAGATGTATAAGCAACACATCTGGGGGTTGCATGCCAAATGCAGCCACTCTGCACAATTGGCTCCATAGCAATCCACGGATCCCTTTCCAAGCAATTTGGGCTCTATCTCCGAGACCCAAATCACTCCCCCACGTCGACTGAGCAGCATACCTCGCTGCCCAGAAAATGAAGCTGTGGCCCACTATCTTTAATTGGTGCCGACTCTCCTTCAAGAGCGGACCTGCAAAGACAAAACCAGGCACCTGCCTAGATGTGAGGGAGCATTCGTATATATCTTCGATAGGCGGTGGATGACCAACGCCCCAAACGCTTGATGTCATCAGGATAATAACCTAGAGCAGCTGCTGTTGAAGCTGCCCCAATTCTAAATGAGTGGGTTCCAAACTTCAAACCTTGAACCCCAACCTTGCTTAAGGCCAAATCAGTCAGTTTCCAGAACTGATACTTTGTCAAAGGGGTTCCATCCTCATGTATGAAAAAAAAATAATCTTGGCCCTGACCTCTAACTCTTAAATAAGTACCTATCACTTTTACTGGGCAGAGGTTTGCCACCGAACAAGTACCCAGGGTCAGATCAGCTCCTTTACCCCGCTGGTCTGCCTTGGATCGGCGGATATGGACCCTCACAGTATCCTCCTCAACTGATACATCGTGCCTTTGTAAAGCCAATTTTGACATGTCCCCTTTACCTGATGCTACCACCTCGCTAATCATTAACGTGCCAAAAAATGTCAGTAATGAAGCTGCCTGAAACAGCGCAGCCTCATATGTGTCCTTGCAAATGACTGGCCACAGTTGACACATCTTTTCTAACAAGGCCAGGGATATTGGTGTCCTAGAATCCTTAACCCGACCCCTTTCTTCACTCCAGCCTTCGATCATCTTCTTGATACAAAGGTCGGAGGTGTAATCCTGATACACCTGGATCCTACCATGTTTCCCCGAAAATAAGACAGGGTCTTATATTAATTTTTGCTCCAAAAAATGCATTAGGGCTTATTTTCAGGGGATGTTTTATTTTACAGTCATGTCATCTTCTTCTGGTTGCTGCACAATGCTGCACAATGGTGGAGGGCGGGGTTTCACTTAACTAGGGCTTATTTTTGGGGTAGGGCTTATATTACGAGCATCCTGAAAAATCATACTAGGGCTTATTTTCAGGTTAGGTCTTATTTTCGGGGAAACAGGGTAGTATGAAAGGCTAAAGCTGACAACCTACCCTGGATGGAACCTGGTGCTAAACCCTTCCTATGGAGTGACACTAAATACTGCTGTAGATGTTCAACAGGAGCAGGTCAAATCAGGTCCAGACCCACAGTTCTTTTGAATTCCTGGAATTCTATACTCACTGCCTGGTAGGCCTTCCACATCCTCGGGGCCAAGGACAAGCCTATTGCTCTTTCCGCGTCATCGCGCCAATTTGCCAAACCTCTGTTGGAAGCATCTCTGGAAATTCGCTGGCTCCTGGATCTAACTCCCTGAACCAAGTGATCTGTTGGTGTGATAGGGCATCAGCCAGGCTATTATCCAGACCAGGAATGTGTTTTGTGTGGATCAGAACATTAAAGTTCAGGGCACATAGCATAAATGCACGCACAAGTGCCATAATGCGTTCTGAGCGTGACGTGAGGTTTTCACAATGTGAACCACCACCTGATTGTCACACCAGAAGCGTACCAACGAATTAGCCCATTCTTGCGCCCACAGCCACAAGGCACCTACAATCGGGAAAAATTCTTAAAAAGTAAGATCCCTTATGATACCTTGTTGGTGCCATTCTTCAGGCCATAGCCCGGTGCACCATTGCCCCCTAAAATAAATTCCAAAACCTAGCGACCCAGCTGCGTCGGTCTGAACTTGAAATTCTGACTTAAATTGCAGTTCAGAGCTCCAAAAGGAAACCCCATTAAATTCAGCTAAAAACTGGCTCCACACTTGCAGGTCCTGCTTCATACGCCTGGTTACTCTTGTCCTGTGAAAAGGGCGACAAAGTCCCTTCATAGCCCTGCATAAACGGCGTAGAAAGTCACGACCTGGGGCAATTACCCTACATGAAAAATTTAAATGACCCACAATCTGGAGCTCTTTCAGGGACACCTTCTTATTCCTTAACAGGAGCTGAATGCACTCCCTAAGGGCCACTAATTTATCCTCTGGCAACCTTTTAGCCTGTAGCCTAGTGTCTAGCTCTATCCCTAAAAAGGTGAGTGAAGTAGCAGGCCCTTCGTTTTTTTCTTCAGCCAAAGGGACCCCCAATTCTCAGGCCAATGACTGAAACGTCTCTAAGATAAATGCACACTGTCCAGTATGAGCTACACCACAAAAAAGGTAATCATCCAAATAATGGGCGGTGCTTCTGCAACCTACTTTACATCTGAGCTTCCATTCCAAAAATGAACTGAATCGCTCAAATGCAGCACAGGAGACAGAACAACCCATTGGTTGTTATTGGACAGAACAGCCCTACCAATAAAGTAAGAGCCCTGAAAATAGAAACCCAAGAGGTCAAAATCTAAAGGATGGACTGGAAGAATACGAAACACTGACTTAATGTCGCATTTTGCTAGCTCCGCCCCAATTCCGCATCTGCGCACCATGCGCACTGCCTCATCAAAAGAGGTATAGCGCACTGTACAAAGCTCCTGTGGTATGGCATCATTCACTGACTCCCCTTCTGGGTAAGACAGATGGTGAATGAGCCTATACTGACCCTTATTCTTCTTGGGTACAATGCCCAAGGGTGATACCCTGAGTTTCTATAAAGGGGGATGTTGGTAAGGCCCTAAAACCCTACCTTCAGACACTTCTTTTCTAATTTTTTCTTGAAAAATACTTTCCATGCCCCTTACTGACTTTAAGTTTTTTTTGCAAAGAACGCCTTACGCTCACCCACTGCTGGTATTCTAAAACCATATAGGAAACCTTCCAACAAATACTGGGCGTCTGCTGGCCGCGGATAGTCCACTAACCAGTTCTCCAGTACCTCTAACTTAATTGGGCTGGGGCCCTTTGCTGGGGGACGCCCTCCCCCGGACGCCTTTTTATTACCTCCGGGGTCCTTGGTGGCGTTCCTCTGTGCCCTGGCTCTAAAGCATGAGGTACTGGGGTGCAAACCGAACACTCATGCCAGAACCTACATCCCTTACGTGAGCATGTGCTCTTGGCATTGTAATCCCAACAGAAAAAGTGGGGTTGAATCACTTGCCCCGTGCTGGCACAGGAACTCACATTCATGCCCTGTCTATGGATCAGGTGACCACTGTCAAACCTTTCCCCAGGGTTAGGCCTGGCCGGTGTCATAACCTGTAGCCACAGGGCTGGCAACGGCTCATCCCATCTCAAATTTGGATGAATCGTGCTACGCATACGGAACGATTCATCATAGGTAAACCAAGCCTGTCCTGCAATGTCTACGTATACCCGTGTAAATTAAGTCCAAGTACTGGAAAAACAATAGAGCCCTCCAGGGCTGCGCTCTCACAATTACCCCCACATAGATCACGAAACCTGGTAACCAGTTGGCCCAGGTCCTATCTGGCCTATGCCTTCTACGTCTTTCCTTCTCCTGTTCGTCCTTCTTATCGACTTTACTATTGAGGAGCTCGAATAGGTCCACATATTCTCCCCTTCAAATTTTTTCCTTAGTCGCCGGTGCAAAGTGGTCTCCTAGAGGCATGGCACGATCCCCGAAAGGCAATGTATTCAAGGGCATGGTGTTAAAGCCTGTATCCGAAACTGACGGATATGGCCATACGCCTACTCCCGATGTTGGGCCAAAAAATGCAGGAGAAAAAGCCTGCATGTACAGGGTAGACCAAGTAGCTACAGGGGTACTAGTACTCGGCCGTTGGGTATTGCCGATACCCAGACCCTGCATGCCATGTGGTGTGAGCGCTGGTGTGCTGAACTGGCCACTAATTGGCCAAGGACAAGCTGGCATTGGTGTAAAAGTGCTGTGTGCAGCCTCAAACTCATGCATGACGTCTGACGTCGTTGGTTCGCTGTCTTCCACACAGATGGCTTCCTCTCCCTCGTCACGCCATCTCTGCCTTGCAGCAGCTGGCCTTCCCGGTTCTGATGATCTAATACCTTGCTCTTCTTCCTCGCCCTCACTCTGTGGCGAAACCACTGAAGCATCAGCCCCCTTTCTGGACAGCCGTATGGCTGCATGATCCTCCTCTAAGGCAGAAAAACGGGATAATAAATTTTCTGCCAGCTCCTTAACTCCTTAACCCTTTCATACCTTATCTCATTCAGTCTTTAGTTTCTTTCTTTGTTTCTTTCTTGATGTCATTCATTCTAGCTTTCATACCTACTCTCATTCTCTTTCGTTTCTTTCTATCTTCCTTTCTTTGTTTCTTTCTTTCATTCTAGCTTTCAAACCTTCTCTCATTCTTTCTTTAGTTTCTTTCTTTCTTTCTTTTGATCTTTCATTCTAACTTTCATACCTTCTCTGATTCATATATTTAGTTTCTTTCTTTCTTTCATTCATTCATTCATTCTAGCTTTCATACCTTCTCTCATACTATCTTTAGTTTCTTTCTATCTTTCTTTCTTGATATCTCTCCTTCTAGCTTTCATACCTTCTCTCATTCTATCTTTAGTTTCTTTCTATCTTTCTTTGTTACTTTCTTTCATTCATTCTAGCTTTCAAACCATCTCTCATTCTTTCTTTAGTTTCTTTCTTTCTTTCTTTCTTGATATCATTCATTCTAGCGTTCATACATTCTCTCCTTCTATCTTTAGTTTCCTTCTTTCTTCTTTTCTTTTTTCTTACTTTCAAACTTTCTTTCTATCTTTCTTTCTTTCTTTCTTTTTTTCTTTCTTTCTTTCTTTCTTCCTTCCATTCTAGCTTTCATACCTTCTCTCATTCTATCTTTAGCTTCTTTCATTCTTTCTTTCTTTCTTTCTCTCTTTCTTTCTTTCTTTCTTGATATTTTTCTAGCTTTCATTCTTTCTCTCATTCTCTTTAGTTTCTTTCTTTCTCTCTTTCTAATATTCTTGATATTTTTCATTCTAGCTTTTATAACTTCTCTCATTCGATCTTTAGTTTCTTTCTCTCTTTCTCTCTCTCTCTTTCTTTCTTTCTTTCGTTCTTTCTTTCTTCATGTCTTTCATTCTAGCTTTCATACCTTCTCTCATTCTGTCTTTAGTTTCTTTCTTCCTTTTTTCTTGATATCTTTCATTCTAGCTTTCATACCGGTCATTCTGTCTTTAGTTTCTTTCTTTTCTTTATGTCTTTCTTTCTTTTTTGATTTCTTTTATTCTAGCTTCCATACCTTCTCTCTTTCTCTTTAGTTTCTTTCTTTCTTTCTTGATTTCTTTCATTCTAGCTTTCATAAATTCTCTCATTCTATCTTTAGTTTCTTTCTTTTTTTATTTCTTTCATTCTAGCTTTCATAACTTCTCCCATTCTATCTTTATGTTCTTTCTTTCTTTCTTTCTTTCTTTCTTTCTTGATATCTCTCATTTTAGCTTTCATATTTTATCTCATTTGGTATTTAGTTTCTTGCTTTCTTGATGTCTTTCATTCTAGCTTTCATATCTACTCTCATTCTCTTTAGTTTCCATCTTTCTTTCTTTGTTTCTTTCATTCATTCTAGCTTTCAAACCTTCTCTCATTCTATCTTTAGTTTCTGTCTTTCTTTCTTGACATCTTTCATTTTAACATTCATACCTTCTCTCATTCTATCTTTAGTTTCTTTTGTCTTCATTTCTTTTTTCTTTCTTTGTTTCTTTCTTTCATTATTTCTTTCTCTTTCCTTCTTTTTTCTTCATTCTTGATATCTTTCATTATAGCTTTTATACCTTCTCTCATTCTATCTTAGTGTCTTTCTTTCTTTCTTCATGACTTTCATTCTAGATGTCAAACCTTCTCTCTTTCTATCTTTAGTTTCTTTCTTTCTTTCTTTCTTTCTTGATATATTTCATTCTAGCTTTCATACCTTCTCTCATTTTGTCTTCAGTTTCTTTCTTTCTTTCTTTCTTTCTTTCTTTCTTTCTTTCTTTCTTTCTTTCTTGATGTGTTTCATTCTAGATTTAATACCTTCTCTTATTCTCTTTAGTTTCTTTCTATCTTTTTTTCTTTGTTTCTTTATTCATTCTAGCTTTCAAACCTTCTCTAATTCTATCTTTAGTTTCTTACGTTCTTTCTTTCTTTTTATCTTTCATTCTTGCTTTCATACCTTCTCTGATTCATATCTTTAGTTTCTTTTTTTCTTTCTTTTTTCTTTCCTTCTTTCATTCTTTCTAGCTTTCATTACTTCTCTCTCATTCTATTTTTAGTTTCTTTCTATCTTTCTTTCTTTCTTTCTTGATATCTCTCATTATAGGTTTCATACCTTCTCTCATTCTATCTTTAATTTCTTTCTATCTTTCTTTCTTTGTTTCTTTCTTTCATTCTAGCTTTCAAACCGTCTCTCATTCTTTCTTTAGTTTCTTTCTTTATTTCTTTCTTTATTTCTTGATATCTTTTATTCTACCATTCATACATTCTCTCGTTCTATCTTCTGTTTCCTTCTTTCTTCATTTCTTTTTCTTTCTTTCTAACTTTCTTTCTTTCTGTCTTTCTTTCTTTCTTGATATCTTTCATTCTAGCTTTCATACCTTATCTCATTCTGTCCATAGTTTCTTTCTTTCTTTCTTTTTTCTTGATATCTTTCATTCTAGCTTTCATACCTTCTCTCATTCTGTCTTTAGTTTCCTTCTTTCTTTCTTTCTTTCTTGATGTCTTTCATTCTAGATTTCTTACATTATTTTATTCTCTTTAGTTTCTTTCTATCTTTCTTTGGTTCTTTCTTTCATTCTAGCTTTCAAACCTTCTCTAATTCTATCTTTAGTTTCATTCTTTCTTTCTTTTTATCTTTCATTCTTGCTTTCATACCTTCTCTGCTTCATATCTTTAGTTTCTTTCTTTCTTTCTTCTTTCCTTCTGTTTTTCTTTCTTGATATCTTTCATTCTATCATTGATACCTTCTCTCATTCTCTTTAATTTCTTTCTTTCTTTCCTTCTTTCATTCTTTCTAGCTTTCATACCTTCTCTGTCATTCTATTTTGAGTTTCTTTCTATCTTTCTTTCTTTCTTTCTTGATATCTCTCATTCTAGGTTTCATACCTTCTCTCATTCTATCTTTAATTTCTTTCTATCTTTCTTTCTTTGTTTCTTTCTTTCATTCTAGCTTTCAAACCGTCTCTCATTCTTTCTTTAGTTTCTTTCTTTCTTTCTTGATATCTTTCATTCTAGCATTCATACATTCTCTCATTCTATCTTTTGTTTCTTTCTTTCTTCATTTCTTTTTCTTTCTTTCTAACTTTCTTTCTTTCTATCATTCATTCATTCATTCATTCTTTCTTTCTTTCATGTTGTCTTTCATTCTAAATTTCACACCTCTCATCTCTTTAGTTTCTTTCTATCTTTCTTTATTTATTTCTTGAGATCTTATATTCTAGCTTTCAAACCTTCTCTCATTCTTTCTTTAGTTTCCTTCCTTATTTCTTTCTTTCTTTCTTTCTTTCTTTCTTTCTTTCTTTCTTTCTTTCTTTCTTTCTCGATATCTTTCCTT
This sequence comes from Intellagama lesueurii, assembly GCA_037013535.1. Lineage (NCBI taxonomy): Eukaryota > Metazoa > Chordata > Lepidosauria > Squamata > Agamidae > Intellagama > Intellagama lesueurii. Next base: position 18,879 of record JBAJHW010000269.1, read on the forward strand.
CTAGCATTCATACATACTCTCATTCTGTCTTTTCTTTCCTTGTTTCTTCATCTCTTTTTCTTTCTTTCTAACTTTCTATCTATCTTTCTTTCTATCTATCTTTCTTTCTCTCTTTCTTTCTTGATATCTTTCATTCTAGCTTTGATACCTTCTCTCATTCTGTCTTTATTTTCTCTTTCTTTCTTTCTTTCTTTCTTGATATTTTTCTAGCTTTCATTCCTTCTCTCATTCTCTTTAGTTTCTTTCATTCTCTCTTTCTAATATTCTTGATATTTTTCATTCTAGTTTTTATACCATCTCTCATTCTATCTTTAGTTTCTTTCTCTCTCTCTCTCTTTCTTTCTTTCTTTCGTTCTTTCTTTCTTCATGTCTTTCATTCTAGCTTTCATAGCTTCTCTCATTCTATCTTTAGTTTGTTTCTTTGTTTCTTTCTTTCTTTCTAGATATCTTTTATTCTAGCTTTCATACCTTCTCTCATTCTGTCTTTATTTTCTTTCTTTTTTCTTGATATCTTTCATTCTAGCTTTCATACCATCTCTCTTTCTATCCTTTTTTCTTTCTTCCTTCCATTCTTTCTTTCTTTCTTGATAAAGAAATTCTTTCTTTCTTTTCCAGCTTTCATACCTTTTCTCATTCTATATTGTTTCTTTCTTTCTGTCTACATTTCTTTTTCTTTCTTTCTTTCTTTCTTTCATTATTTCTTTCTTTCCTTCTTTCTTTCCTTCTTTCCTTTCTTTCTTTCCTATCTCATTCTGTCTTTAGTTTCTTTCTTTCTTTCTTGATTTCTTTCATTCTAGCTTTCATACCTACTCTCATTCTCTTTAGGTTCTTTCTTTCTTTCTTGATATCTTCCATTCTAGCTTTCATACCTTCTCTCATTCTATCTTTAGCTTCTTTCTTTCTTTCTTTCTGTCTGTCTTTCTGTCTTTCTTTCTTTCCTTCTTTCTTGATATTTTTCTAGCTTTCATTCCTTCTCTCATTCTCTTTAGTTTCTTTCTTTCTCTCTTTCTAATATTATTGATATTTTCCATTCTAGTTTTTATACCCTCTCTCATTCTATCTTTAGTTTCTTTCTCTCTTTCTCTCTCTCTCTCTTTCTCTCGTTCTTTCGTTCTTTCTTTCTTCATATCCTTCATTCTAGCTGTCATAGCTTTTCTCATTCTATCTTTAGTTTGTTTCTTTGTTTCTTTCTTTCTTGATATCTTTCATTCTAGCTTTCATACCTTCTCTCATTCTATCCTTTTTTCTTTCTTTCTTTCTTTTTCTTCATTCTTTCATTCTTCCTTCCTTTCTTTCTTCCATTCTTTCTTTCTTTCTTGATATTTTACCAGCTTTCAGTCCTTCTCTCATTCTATCTTTACTTTCTTTTTTTCTGTCCTCATTTCATTTTTCCTTCTTTGTTTCTTTCTTTCATTCATTATTTCTTTCTTCCTTCTCTTCTTCCTTTCTTCATTCTTGATATCTTTCATTATAGCTTTTATACCTTCTCACATTCTATCTTAGTGTCTTTCTTTCTTTCTTTCTTCATGACTTTCATTCTAGCTGTCATACCTTCTCTCATTCTATCTTTAGTTTCTATCTTTCTTTCTTTCTTTCTTGATATATTTCATTCTAGCTTTCATACCTTCTCCCATTCTCTTTAGTTTTTTCTCTTTCTTTGTTTCTTTCTTTCATTCTAGCTTTGAAACCTTCTCTCATTCTATCTTTATTTTCTTTCTTTCTTTTTTCTTTCTTTCTTTCTTTCTTTATATCTTTCATTCTATCATTGATACCTTCTCTTATTCTCTTTAGTTTCTTTCTTCCTTTCCTTCTTTCATTCATTCTAGCTTTCATACCGTCTCTCTCATTCTATCTTTAGTTTCTTTCTATCTATCTTTCTTTCTTTCTTCATGACTTTCATTTTAGCTGTCATACCTTCTCTCATTCTATCTTTAGTTTGTTTCTGTGACGGACAGCTCAGAACACTCCTGTCAGTCAGGTCAGAGCTCTGGTGTGGGAGCCTATGACATGACAGGAGGGGCAGAACCAGGGAGATAGGTGGGAAAAAGAAAGACAGTTAGAACTAGGGAATTGACAGTTTAGGCAGTTAGGGAAAAGAGTTGGAGAAAAGTGGTTTTGGAGATAGGGAATTGAAGTGAGAGAGTTAGAGAGAAGAAGGAGTGAAGTTGCTGAGAGAAATAGATAGATAGGCAGAGATAGAGAGAGAATTATTATAAATCAAGATACACTGGTTGAAGGGAAAATAAGTAAATAAGAAGTGATCTAATGTGGAACTTAAAATATGATATTTCAGTGATTGTGATTTAATGAAAAATTCTAAACATCTGTGATTTCTCCTGTGATTAACATAACATCTATATTATCAATAAATCTGTTGCATTGGCAGCACATATCTATGATCTTATTGGTTTTAAGGGAATAATACCGGGTGGCAGCGTGAAGTGAGGACCAGCACCCAGAGCGTGGACTTGTGTTTAAGGGAAAATAAACAAAGGACACAGGGTGTACATCACAAAGTGGTGACCAGCGGTGGGTTATGAAAGAGAATCCAGTAAGCCAAAGGGATTCAGGTATAGTCCAGTAAGCCAAAGGAAAAAGTGATTTTCCTGAGCTTAAAAGATCTAGTAGTCTGTTGCTGTAAGTGCAGGAGTGGGACCCTTGAAAGTGGCTTGGTGAAAAGCTTAAAAGGGACTCCTGATTGCAGACCTGGGAAAGACTAACGATAGGACAAAGCTCTGAGGAAAATTCAATGGTTTAAAATTACCTCACGCTTGAAGTGAAGACCAAGAGGCTAGCTTGAGATCCCAAGCTCTGAGAGAGAGAACTGAAGGGACAAGCGGAGGCCAAGGTTAGAATAAGCTGAGGGAAATGGAAAAGATAAAGGCTGGGACTATTTAAAGTAAATAATTTTGAGTACTTTTGTTGGCTAGAGGCAAATAGAAACATTGTCTCAGACCAAGGGACTGGCTGGGTGCCAGAAGAAGAAACAGAGTTGCAACTCCGTGGGTGCCAACAGAAAGGCTACAAAGTAACAGAAACTCTCTAACTCTCAAAGGAAAAAAGCGCTTTGAATCGAGGCTTGACTTTGCTTGATTATTGATTTCCCTAGAATAAACCAACTAATCCAACGGAAAAAAAAGAAAAAGAAATGCCTTCTAAGAGAGGGAAAAAGTATGCTATGGAGGGAGCTGCTGATATGCAAGATTTACCTCAGGAAGAGGAAAGCTCTCTTGAATTGATAGAGCAAGGGGACGCTCAGCAGGAGGGTGCCTCTGGGAGAGAAAACTCCCTAGAGTTTCAAAAATGGAAATTAGAGAAAGAACAGGAATTTAAATTAAAAGAATTACAGATTAGAGCTGAGGCTGAGGCCAGGCAAAAGGAGCTAGATTTTGAGAGAGAAAAGAGACAGCTGGAAATAAAAGAAAGGGCTGAAGCAGAAAAGAGACAGATGGAAATAAAAGAAAGGGCTGAAGCAGAAAAGAGACAGATGGAAATGAGGGAAAAAGAGATGCAATACCAGTTGGAAATGAAGAAATTAGAATTAAAAATCCAAAACTATAATAATAATAAATCCAATCCTGAGGGATATATATCAAAAACAGCGGATTATATAAAAGAAGTAAGAAACTCAAAATATTCTGAGGAAAAATTTGGTGATAGAAACTGGGAAGATAGAAGAAAAGAGCCCAGAGATGTCCACCAAAACAAACAAACAGATGGAAGCCAGTTTAGGGACAAACCAGAGCAAAATCAACAGAAATATAAAAGCAGTGAAGGGAAGAGAGACAAGCCCCCTCTCTTTGAACAAAGGGATCCAAAATTTTGTTATGGCTGTGGGAAACCAGGGCACTTCATTTCTCAATGTCAAACCTCAAAGAGTAAAGACTTTAATCTACAGAAAGATGTGAGAAATGAGCCTAAGAAAGTTTACTATGTACAACAACAGAAAGAAAGTTTGGAGACAAGGCAAAATGACAGGTTAACTGACAAAACAGAGAGTCAGGAAAAACTGCCTCTGGCAGAGATTGTTCAATGCTACTTTATAGAAAGCAACATGGAGTTGATGAAATGTTCTAGTGAAAATATTTACATTAATAATACCAAATATTTAGCATTGAGAGACTCTTGTTCTCAGATAACTATATGCCATACAGATATTATTCCACAGGAAGATATCATTCCAAATAAGAAAATTACAGTTAAAGGAATTGGGACAGAATTGATTAATCTACCTGTAGCTAACATACATATAAAATATAAAGAGTGGACTGGTATATTTAAAGTAGCCATTACAAATCAGATTACTACACCTTGTTTAATTGGGCTAGATTTAACTGAGCATGTCAAAAGTGTTTTGATCAATACGCGCTCACAGAGAGAAAAGATAGAAAATCCTGGGGAGAATAATGAGGTTCAGGAGGAAGACTTAAGTGGAAGTCAATCAACTGAACTAGCTGAAGTAGTAGCTGTGACAAAGTCTCAGGAAAAAAGTATTAAACAAGAACAAGAAAATGATTTTACTTTCCAGCAATATTTTAATGCAGTCAAAGAAGAACCAGTAAACCAAGAATCCCCTGAAAGATTCTTGATAGATGGAGGTTTATTATACAGAGAAGTTTTGATAAACCCTAGAAGAGGAGAGGATATCAACAAACAAATAATTATCCCTTTGAAATATAGAGAAAAGAGAACAGCACAGTTAGGAATAGCTGAGAAAGACGTATTGAAAATCTATAATGATAAATCCAATAGTCATGAAAAGAAGAAAAGTGATAGTTACAATAATTATATTGTAAAAGTTAATAATAATTTTAATCAACTGACCCATGAACACAGAGAGATGTCTGTAGTTGATAAAGGGAGTTGGAATGAGATGAAACAGGTTAAGGGTGGTTTCGTATATACAAGCTCAAAAGGAAGGCAGGAAACACCAAATACAACAATAGAAGAAAAATGGGAAAGAAAAAGTTTAATGGAAAGTCAAAGTAATAAATGGGCTGAAGAAGGTTGTAAGGTTAGGAGAAAGCCCAATGAAAGGAGTTTTGCCCAGGAGCAAAAGGAGAACAATAATTTGGAGGGTTGTTTAAAAGTGTCCGAAAATCCCACTCTATTAGTTCCTGAAAGGCCTGAGAGACTCTGTAGGGACAAAGATCTTATACCTAAGGAAAAGTCCTTAGCAATATTAGAGCCTAGATTAAAAGTGAATCCTGGAAAAGAGAAAAATTTACATGAGGTTCAGGAAACATCAAGCTGTCCTGAGATTGTGAAACTGAAATCTTTAGAGGGATGTAAATTGCAGTTAGCAGAGGCAGTACATAGGGAATTGGTGCAACTAAACCGGAGGTCTGAGAAGCTTGGTCACTCTGTATATGCACAAGCACTGGAAACCCTGCAATGCAAACCTCCATATAAGAAACGGAAAAATAAAGAAATAGAACTAGATGAGACTATGGGTACATCCAAAAATAAGCAAAGAGGTAATAGGGCATTTCAAGGAAATTCTCCTTTGAATCTGAAGGTGATCCAGTATAGTGGGTTCTCACCTAGAAAGAAACTTAGTGAATTTAGGGGTGTGAAGAAAGGCTTAAACCTTGACTTGTTAAATAAAGAAAATTCCAGAGATATAGCCTTGCCTTTGGAAAATATAAAAGCTAATAAAAGAAAAGATAAGAAGATCCAGTGGTCGAGCAGAGGTAAAGAGACCTTAGAAAAGCTGCAGACTACATTAAAGAGAGGTCATCATAGTATCCAGAGATGTCATCGTATCCAGAGACGTCGTTGTGTCCAGAGAGGTCGTTGTGTCGTGAGAGGTCCAGAGTTCCGGAGGGACTGCACAATCATCGCTGATGTGTCCAGATTCGAACCAGGAGCCGTGCTGAGCCAGGTGGACAACAAGAGAAACCGAGCAGGTGAGAGACATTTATTTGACAACTGGAAGGTGAAATTGTTGATTGATTGGACATTGCAAAGACCGAAACTCTATGTGAGGTTACGAACGGTGAAATACAAAACCAACAAACTTGCAAGAGGGACACAAAATCTGAAATACTTTAATTGTGAGACCCAAAGAAAAATAAAGACTCAGAATAAGATTGCAGACGCATGGTCTCGAAGACCCAATG
>JBAJHW010000270.1:0-25000 GCA_037013535.1 Intellagama lesueurii
TAACTTCTCTCATTCTATCTTAAGTTTCTTTATTTATTTCTTTACATCTTTCATTCTAGCTTTCATAACTTCTCTCATTCTCCAGTTTCTTTGTTTCTCTCTCTCTTTCTTTCTTTCTTTCTTTATACCTTTCAATCTATCTTTCATACTTTCTTTCTTTCTATCTTTAGTTTCCTTCTTTCTTTCTTTCTTTCTACCTTTCATTCTTCCTTTCATACGTTCTCTCATTCTATCTTTAGTTTCCTTCTTTCTTTCTTTCTTGAAATCTTTCATTCTTGCTTTCCTAACTTCACTCATTCTATCTTTAGTTTCTTTCTTTCTTTATTTCTTTATTGATATATTTCATTCTAGCTTTCATACCATCTCTCTATTTATCTTTAGTTTCTTTATTTCTTTCTTTCTTACTTTCTCCCGTTCATTCTTGCTTTCATATCTTCTCTCTTTCTATCTTTTGTTTCCTTCTTTGTTTCTTTATTGATATCTTTCATTCTAGGTTTCATAACTTCTCTCATTCTATCTTTAGTTTCTTTCTTTCTTTCTTTCTTACTTTCTACCTTTCATTCTTCCTTTCATACCTTCTCTCTTTCTATCTTTTGTTTCTCTCTTTGTTTCTTTATAGATATCTTTCTTTTTAGGTTTCATAACTTCTCTCATTCTATCTTTAGTTTCTTTCTTTCTTTTTCTCTGGATATCTTTTATTCTAGGTTTCATGCCTTCTCTCATTCTTTCTTTTGTTTCTTTGTTTCTTGATATCTTTCATTCTAGCTTTCATACATTCTCTCATTCTATCTTTAGTTTCTTTCTTTCTTTCTTTATTGATATCTTTCATTCTAGCTTTCATACCTTCACTCTATTTATCTTTAGTTTCTTTCTTTCTTACTTACTTTCTACCTTTCATTCCTGCTTTCATACCTTCTCTCTTTCTATCTTTTGTTTCTCTTTGTTTCTTTATTGATATCTTTCATTCTAGCTTTCATAACTTCTCTCATTCTATCTTTAGTTTCTTACTTTCTTTCTTTCTTTACATCTTTCATTCTAGCTTTCATACCTTCTCTCATTCTATCTTTTGTTTCTTTCTTTCTTTCTTATATCTTTCATGCTCGCTTTCATACCTTCTCTCATTGTATCTTTAGTTTCTTTCCTTCTTTCTTCATATCTTTTATTCTAGCTTTCATAGTTTCTATCATTCGATATTTAATTTCCTTCTTTCTTACTTTCTTTATTTCAATCTTTTATTCTTGCTTTCCTAACTTCTCTCATTCTATCTTTAGTTTCTGTCTTTCTTTTTGACTGGTTATCTTTTATTCTAGGTTTCATACATTCTCTCATTCTATCTTTAGTTTCTTTCTTTCTTTCTTTCTTTATTGATATCTTTCATTCTATCTTTCATACCTTCTCTCTATTTATCTTTAGTTTCTTTATCTCTTTCTTACTTTCTACCTTTCATTCTTCCTTTCATACCTTCTCTTTTTCTATCTTTTGTTTCTCTCTTTGTTTTTTTATTGATATCTTTCATTCTAGGTTTCATAACTTCTCTCATTCTATCTTTAGTTTCATTCTTTCTTTCTTGATATCTTTCATTCTAGCTTTCATAAATTCTCTTATTCTGTCTTTAGTTTGTTTGTTTCTTTGTTTCTTGATATCTTTCAGTCTATCTTTCATACGTTATCTCATTCTGTCTTTAGTTTCTTTCTTTCTTTCTTTATATCTTTCATTCTAGCTTTCATAGTTTCTATCATTCTATATTTAGTTTCCTTCTTTCTTTCTTTCTTTCTTGAATTCTTTCATTCTTACTTTCCTAACTTCTCTCATTGTATCTTTAGTTTCTTTCTTTGTTTCTTGATATCTTTCATTGTAGCTTTCATACGTTCTCTCATTCTATCTTTAGTTTCTTTCTTTCTTTCTTTATTGATATCTTTCATTCTATCTTTCATACCTTCTATCATTCTATCTTTATTTTCTTTTTTTATACCTTTATTTATTTATATATTTCATTCTAGCTTTCATAACTTCTCTCATTCTATCTTTAGTTTCTTTATTTATTTCTTCATTGATATCTTTCATTCTAGCTTTCATAACTTCTCTCATTCTATCTTTAGTTTCTTTCTTTCTTTCTTTACATCTTTCATTCTAGCTTTCATAACTTCTCTCATTCTACAGTTTCTTTGTTTCTCTCTCTCTTTCTTTCTTTCTTTCTTTATACCTTTCAATCTATCTTTCATACTTTCTTTCTTTCTATCTTTAGTTTCCTTCTTTCTTTCTTTCTTTCTACCTTTCATTCTTCCTTTCATACCTTCTCTCATTCTATCTTTTGTTTCTTTCATTGTTTCTTTCTTGATATCTTGCATTCTAGCTTTCATACCTTCTCTCATTCTATCTTTTGTTTCTTTCTTTGTTTCTTTCTTGATATCTTTCATTCTATATTTCATACCTTCTCTCATTCTATCTTTAGTTTCCTTCTTTCTTTCTTTCTTGAAATCTTTCATTCTTGCTTTCCTAACTTCACTCATTCTATCTTTAGTTTCTTTCTTTCCTTTTGTATCGATATCTTTTATTCTAGGTTCCATACCTTCTCTCAATCTATCTTTAGTTTCTTTCTTTGTTTCTTGATATCTTTCATTCTAGCTTTCATACATTCTCTCATTCTATCTTTAGTTTCTTTCTTTCTTTCTTTCTTTATTGATATCTTTCATACTTGCTTTCATACCTCTCTTTCTCTCTTTTGTTTCTCTTTGTTTCTTTATTGATATCTTTCATTCTAGCTTCCATAACTTCTCTCATTCTATCTTTAGTTACTTACTTTCTTTCTTTCTTTACATCTTTCATTCTAGCTTTCATACCTTCTCTCGTTCTATCTTTTGTTTGTTTCTTTCTTTCTTTCTCATATCTTTCATGCTCGCTTTCATACCTTCTCTCATTCTATCTTTAGTTTCATTCTTTCTTTCTTGATATCTTTCATTCTAGCTTTCATAACTTTTATTCTGTCTTTAGTTTGTTTGTTTTTCTTTCTTTCTTGATATCTTTCATTCTGTCTTTCATACCTTCTCTCATTCTATCTTTAGTTTCTTTCTTTCTTTCTTTCTTCATATCTTCCATTCTAGCTTTCATAGTTTCTATCATTCTATATTTAGTTTCCTTCCTTCTTTCTTTCTTTCTCGAAATCTTTCATTCTTGCTTTCCTAACTTCTCTCATTCTATCTTTATTTATTTTTCTCGATATCTTTTATTCTAGGTTTCATACCTTCTCTCATTCTTTCTTTAGTTTCTTTCTTTGTTTCTTGATATCTTTCATTCTAGCTTTCATACATTCTCTAATTCTATCTTTAGTTTCTTTCTTTCTTTCTTTCTTTCTTTATTGATATCTTTCATTCTAGCTTTCATACCTTCTCTCTATTTATCTTTAGTTTCTTTCTTTCTTACTTTCTACCTTTCATTCTTCCTTTCATACCTTCTCTATTTCTATCTTTTGTTTCTCTCTTTGTTTCTTTATTGATATCTTTCATTTTAGGTTTCATAACTTCTCTCATTCTATCTTTAGTTTCTTTCTTTCTTTTTGTCTGGATATCTTTTATTCTAGGTTTCATGCCTTCTCTCATTCTTTCTTTTCTTTCTTTCTTTGTTTCTTGATATCTTTCATTCTAGCTTTCATACATTCTCTCATTGTATCTTTAGTTTCTTTCTTTCTTTCTTCATATCTTTCATTCTGGCTTTCATAGTTTCTATCATTCTATATTTAATTTCCTTCTTTCTTCCTTTCTTTATTTCAATCTTTTATTCTTGCTTTCCTAACTTCTCTCATTCTATCTTTAGTTTCTTTCTTTCTTTTTGTCTGGATATCTTTTATTCTAGGTTTCATACATTCTCTCATTCTATCTTTAGTTTCTTTCTTTCTTTCTTTCTTTATTGATATCTTTTATTCTATCTTTCATACCTTCTCTCTATTTATCTTTAGTTTCTTTCTCTCTTTCTTTCTTACTTTCTACCTTTCATTCTTGCTTTCATACCTTCTCTTTTTCTATCTTTTGTTTCTTTCTTTGTATCTTTATTGATATCTTTCATTCTAGGTTTCATAACTTCTCTCATTCTATCTTTAGTTTCTTACTTTCTTTCTTTACATCTTTCATTCTAGCTATCATACCTTCTCTCATTCCTCTTTCTTTCTTTCTTTCTTATATCTTTCATTCTCGATTTCATACCTTCTCTCATTCTATCTTTAGTTTCATTCTTTCTTTCTTGATATCTTTCATTCTAGCTTTCATAAATTCTCTTATTCTGTCTTTAGTTTGTTTGTTTGTTTGTTTGTTGATATCTTTCAGTCTGTCTTTCATACATTATCTCATTCTGTCCTTAGTTTCTTTCTTTCTTTCTTTATATCTTTCATTCTATCTTTCATAGTTTCTATCATTCTATATTTAGTTTCCTACTTTCTTTCTTTCTTTCTTGAATTCTTTCATTCTTGCTCTCCTAACTTCTCTCATTCTATCTTTAGTTTCTTTCTTTGTTTTTGTCTGGATATCTTCTTTTCTAGGTTTCATACCTTCTCTCATTCTATCTTTAGTTTCTTTCTTTGTTTCTTGATATCTTTCATTCTAGCTTTCATACGTTCTCTCATTCTATCTTTAGTTTCTTTCTTTCTTTCTTTATAGATATTTTTCATTCTATCTTTCATACCTTCTCTCATTCTAACTTTATTTTCTTTTTTTATACCTTTATTTATTTATATATTTCATTCTAGCTTTCATAACTTCTCTCATTCTATCTTTAGTTTCTTTATTTATTTCTTTACATCTTTCATTCTAGCTTTCATAACTTCTCTCATTCTCCAGTTTCTTTGTTTCTCTCTCTCTTTCTTTCTTTCTTTCTTTATACCTTTCAATCTATCTTTTATACTTTCTTTCTTTCTATCTTTAGTTTCCTTCTTTCTTTCTTTCTTTCTTTCTACCTTTCATTCTTCCTTTCATACCTTCTCTCATTCTATCTTTTGTTTCTTTCTTTATTGATATCTTTCATTCTATATTTCATACCTTCTCTCATTGTATCTTTAGTTTCTTTCTTTCTTTTTTGAAATCTTTCATTCTTGCTTTCCTAACTTCACTCATTCTATCTTTAGTTTCTTTCTTTCTTTATTTCTTTATTGATATATTTCATGCTCGCTTTCATACCTTCTCTCATTGTATCTTTAGTTTCTTTCTTTCTTTCTTGAAATCTTTCATTCTTGCTTTCCTAACTTCACTCATTCTATCTTTAGATTCTTTCTTTCTTTATTGATATCTTTCATTCTTGCTTTCATACCTTCTCTATATTTATCTTTAGTTTCTTTCTTTCTTACTTGCTTTATTGATATCTTTCATCCTTGCTTTCATACCTCTCTTTCTCTCTTTTGTTTCTCTTTGTTTCTTTATTGATATCTCATTCTAGCTTTCATAACTTCTCTCATTGTATCTTTAGTTTCTTTCTTTCTTTCTTTACATCTTTCATTCTAGCTTTCATAACTTCTCTCATTCTCCAGTTTCTTTGTTTCTCTATCTCTCTCTTTCTTTCTTTCTTTATACCTTTCAATCTATCTCTCATACTTTCTTTCTTTCTATCTTTAGTTTCCTTCTTTCTTTCTTTCTTTCTACCTTTCATTCTTCCTTTCATACCTTCTCTCATTCTATCTTTTGTTTCTTTCTTTGTTTCTTTCTTGATATCTTTCATTCTAGCTTTCATACCTTCTCTCATTCTATCTTTTGTTTCTTTCTTTCTTTCTTTATTGATATCTTTCATTCTATATTTCATACCTTCTCTCATTCTATCTTTAGTTTCCTTCTTTCTTTCTTTCTTGAAATCTTTCATTCTTGCTTTCCTAACTTCACTCATTCTATCTTTAGTTTCTTTCTTTCTTTTTGTCTCGATATCTTTTATTCTAGGTTTCATACCTTCTCTCAATCTATCTTTAGTTTCTTTCTTTGTTTCTTGATATCTTTCATTCTAGCTTTCATACATTCTCTCATTCTATCTTTAGTTTCTTTCTTTCTTACTTACTTTATTGATATCTTTCATACTTGCTTTCATACCTCTCTTTCTCTCTTTTGTTTCTCTTTGTTTCTTTATTGATATCTTTCATTCTAGCTTTCATAACTTCTCTCATTCTATCTTTAGTTGCTTACTTTATTTCTTTCTTTCCATCTTTCATTCTAGCTTTCATACCTTCTCTCATTCTATCTTTTGTTTATCTCTTTCTTTCTTTCTCATATCTTTCATGCTCGCTTTCATACCTTCTCTCATTCTATCTTTAGTTTCATTTTTTCTTTCTTGAGATCTTTCATTCTAGCTTTCATAACTTTTATTCTGTCTTTAGTTTTTTTTTCTTTCTTTCTTGATATCTTTCATTCTGTCTTTCATACCTTCTCTCATTCTATCTTTAGTTTCTTTCTTTCTTTCTTCATATCTTCCATTCTAGCTTTCATAGTTTCTATCATTCTATATTTAGTTTCCTTCCTTCTTTCTTTCTTTCTCGAAATCTTTCATTCTTGCTTTCCTAATTTCTCTCATTCTATCTTTAGTTTCTATCTTTCTTTTTGTCTGGATATCTTTTATTCTAGGTTTCATGCCTTCTCTCATTCTTTCTTTTGTTTCTTTCTTTGTTTCTTGATATCTTTCATTCTAGCTTTCATACATTCTCTCATTCTATCTTTAGTTTCTTTCTTTCTTTCTTTATTGATATCTTTCATTCTAGCTTTCATACCTTCTCTCTATTTATCTTTAGTTTCTTTCTTTCTTACTTACTTTTTACCTTTCATTCCTGCTTTCATACCTTCTCTCTTTCTATCTTTTGTTTCTCTTTGTTTCTTTATTGATATCTTTCATTCTAGCTTTCATAACTTCTCTCATTCTATCTTTAGTTTCTTACTTTCTTTCTTTCTTTACATCTTTCATTGTAGCTTTCATACCTTCTCTCATTCTATCTTTTGTTTCTTTCTTTCTATCTTATATCTTTCATGCTCGCTTTCATAACTTCTCTCATTGTATCTTTAGTTTCTTTCTTTCTTTCTTCATATCTTTCATTCTAGCTTTCATAGTTTCTATCATTCTATATTTAATTTCCTTCTTTCTTACTTTCTTTATTTCAATCTTTTATTCTTGCTTTCCTGACTTCTCTCATTCTATCTTTAGTTTCTTTCTTTCTTTTTGTCTGGATATCTTTTATTCTAGGTTTCATACATTCTCTCATTCTATCTTTAGTTTCTTTCTTTCTTTCTTACTTTCTACCTTTCATTCCTGCTTTCATACCTTCTCTCTTTCTATCTTTTGTTTCTCTTTGTTTCTTTATTGATATCTTTCATTCTAGCTTTCATACCTTCTCTCATTCTATCTTTTGTTTCTTTCTTTCTTTCTTATATCTTTCATGCTCGCTTTCATACCTTCTCTCATTGTATCTTTAGTTTCTTTCTTTCTTTCTTCATATCTTTCATTCTAGCTTTCATCGTTTCTATCATTCTATGTTTAGTTTCCTTCTTTCTTTCTTTCTTTATTTCAATCTTTCATTCTTGCTTTTTTAACATCTCTCATTCTATCTTTTGTTTCTTTCTCTTTTTTTCTCGATATCTTTTATTCTAGGTTTCATACCTTCTCTCATTCTATCTTTAGTTTCTTTCTTTGTTTCTTTATTGATATCTTTCATTCTAGCTTTCATACCTTCTCTCTATTTATCTTTAGTTTCTTTCTTTCTTTCTTCTTATCTTTCATTCTAGCTTTCATCGTTTCTATCATTCTATGTTTAGTTTCCTTCTTTCTTTCTTTCTTTATTTCAATCTTTCATTCTTGCTTTTTTAACTTCTCTCATTCTATCTTTTGTTTCTTTCTCTTTTTTTCTCGATATCTTTTATTCCAGCTTTCATACATTCTCTCATTCTATCTTTAGTTTCTTTCTTTCTTTCTTTATTGATATCTTTCATTCTAGCTTTCATACCTTCTCTCTATTTATCTTTCGTTTCTTTCTATCTTTCTTACTTACTTTCTCCCTTTCATTCTTGCTTTCATACCTTCTCTCTTTCTATCTTTTGTTTCTCTCTTTGTTTCTTTATTGATATCTTTCATTCTAGGTTTCCTAACTTCTCTCATTCTATCTTTAGTATCTTTCTTTCTTTTTGTCTGGATATCTTTTATTCTAGGTTTCATACATTCTCTCATTCTATCTTTAGTTTCTTTCTTTCTTTCTTACTTTCTACCTTTCATTCCTGCTTTCATACCTTCTCTCTTTCTATCTTTTGTTTCTCTTTGTTTCTTTATTGATATCTTTCATTCTAGCTTTCATACCTTCTCTCATTCTATCTCTAGTTTCTTTCTTTCTTTCTTCATATCTTCCATTCTAGCTTTCATAGTTTCTATCATTCTATATTTAGTTTCCTTCCTTCCTTCCTTCTTTCTTTCTTGAAATCTTTCATTCTTGCTTTCCTAACTTCTCTCATTCTATCTTTATTTTTTTCTCTCGATATCTTTTATTCTAGGTTTCATACCTTCTCTCATTCTTTCTTTAGTTTCTTTCTTTGTTTCTTGATATCTTTCATTCTAGCTTTCATACATACTCTCATTCTATCTTTAGTTTCTTTGTTTCTTTCTTTATTGATATCTTTCATTCTAGCTTTCAAACCTTCTCTCTCTTTATCTTTAGTTTCTTTCTTTCTTTCTTACTTTCTACCTTTCATTCCTGCTTTCATACCTTCTCTCTTTCTATATTTTGTTTCTCTTTGTTTCTTTATTGATATCTTTCATTCTAGCTTTCATAACTTCTCTCATTCTATCTTTAGTTTCTTACTTTCTTTCTTTCTTTACATCTTTCATTCTGGCTTTCATACCTTCTCTCATTCTATCTTTTGTTTCTTTCTTTCTTTCTTATATCTTTCATGCTCGCTTTCATACCTTCTCTCATTGTATCTTTAGTTTCTTTCTTTCTTTCTTCATATCTTTCATTCTAGATTTCATAGTTTCTATCATTCTATATTTAATTTCCTTCTTTCTTACTTTCTTTATTTCAATCTTTTATTCTTGCTTTCCTAATTTCTCTCATTCTATCTTTAGTTTCTTTCTTTCTTTTTGTCTGAATATCTTTTATTCTAGGTTTCATACATTCTCTCATTCTATCTTTATTTTCTTTCTTTCTTTCTTTCTTTCTTTATTGATATCTTTCATTCTATCTTTCATACCTTCTCTCTATTTGTCTTTAGTTTCTTTCTCTCTTTCTTTCTTACTTTCTACCTTTCATTCTTGCTTTCATACCTTCTCTTTTTCTATCTTTTGTTTCTCTCTTTGTTTCTTTATTGATATCTTTCATTCTAGGTTTCATAACTTCTCTCATTCTATCTTTATTTTCTTACTTTCTTTACATCTTTCATTCTAGCTTTCATACCTTCTCTCATTCCTCTTTCTTTCTTTCTTTCTTTCTTATATCTTTCATTCTCGCTTTCATACCTTCTCTCATTCTATCTTTAGTTTCATTCTTTCTTTCTTGATATCTTTCATTCTAGCTTTCAGAAATTCTCTTATTCTGTCTTTAGTTAGTTTTTTTTTTTCTTGATATCTTTCAGTCTATCTTTCATACATTATCTCATTCTGTCCTTAGTTTCTTTCTTTCTTTCTTTATATCTTTCATTCTAGCTTTCATCGTTTCTATCATTCTATATTTAGTTTCCTTCTTTCTTTCTTTCTTTCTTGAATTCTTTCATTCTTGCTTTCCTAATTTCTCTCATTCTATCTTTAGTTTCTTTCTTTGTTTTTGTCTGGATATCTTCTTTTCTAGGTTTCATACCTTCTCTCATTCTATCTTTAGATTCTTTCTTTGTTTCTTGATATCTTTCATTCTAGCTTTCATACGTTCTCTCATTCTATCTTTAGTTTCTTTCTTTCTTTCTTTATTGATATCTTTCATTCTAGCTTTCATACCTTCTCTCATTCTATTTTTATTTTCTTTTTTATACCTTTATTTATTTATATATTTCATTCTAGCTTTCATAACTTCTCTCATTCTATCTTTAGTTTCTTTATTTATTTCTTTATTGATATCTCATTCTAGCTTTCATAACTTCTCTCATTGTATCTTTAGTTTCTTTCTTTCTTTCTTTACATCTTTCATTCTAGCTTTCATAACTTCTCTCATTCTCCAGTTTCTTTGTTTCTCTATCTCTCTCTTTCTTTCTTTCTTTATACCTTTCAATCTATCTCTCATACTTTCTTTCTTTCTATCTTTAGTTTCCTTCTTTCTTTCTTTCTTTCTACCTTTCATTCTTCCTTTCATACCTTCTCTCATTCTATCTTTTGTTTCTTTCTTTGTTTCTTTCTTGATGTCTTTCATTCTAGCTTTCATACCTTCTCTCATTCTATCTTTTGTTTCTTTCTTTCTTTCTTTATTGATATCTTTCATTCTATATTTCATACCTTCTCTCATTCTATCTTTAGTTTCCTTCTTTCTTTCTTTCTTCAAATCTTTCATTCTTGCTTTCCTAACTTCACTCATTCTATCTTTAGTTTCTTTCTTTCTTTTTGTCTCGATATCTTTTATTCTAGGTTTCATACCTTCTCTCAATCTATCTTTAGTTTCTTTCTTTGTTTCTTGATATCTTTCATTCTAGCTTTCATACATTCTCTCATTCTATCTTTAGTTTCTTTCTTTCTTACTTACTTTATTGATATCTTTCATACTTGCTTTCATACCTCTCTTTCTCTCTTTTGTTTCTCTTTGTTTCTTTATTGATATCTTTCATTCTAGCTTTCATAACTTCTCTCATTCTATCTTTAGTTGCTTACTTTCTTTCTTTCTTTCCATCTTTCATTCTAGCTTTCATACCTTCTCTCATTCTATCTTTTGTTTATCTCTTTCTTTCTTTCTCATATCTTTCATGCTCGCTTTCATACCTTCTCTCATTCTATCTTTAGTTTCATTTTTTCTTTCTTGAGATCTTTCATTCTAGATTTCATAACTTTTATTCTGTCTTTAGTTTTTTTTCTTTCTTTCTTGATATCTTTCATTCTGTCTTTCATACCTTCTCTCATTCTATCTTTAGTTTCTTTCTTTCTTTCTTCATATCTTCCATTCTAGCTTTCATAGTTTCTATCATTCTATATTTAGTTTCCTTCCTTCTTTCTTTCTTTCTCGAAATCTTTCATTCTTGCTTTCCTAATTTCTCTCATTCTATCTTTAGTTTCTATCTTTCTTTTTGTCTGGATATCTTTTATTCTAGGTTTCATGCCTTCTCTCATTCTTTCTTTTGTTTCTTTCTTTGTTTCTTGATATCTTTCATTCTAGCTTTCATACATTCTCTCATTCTATCTTTAGTTTCTTTCTTTCTTTCTTTATTGATATCTTTCATTCTAGCTTTCATACCTTCTCTCTATTTATCTTTAGTTTCTTTCTTTCTTTCTTACTTTTTACCTTTCATTCCTGCTTTCATACCTTCTCTCTTTCTATCTTTTGTTTCTCTTTGTTTCTTTATTGATATCTTTCATTCTAGCTTTCATAACTTCTCTCATTCTATCTTTAGTTTCTTACTTTCTTTCTTTCTTTACATCTTTCATTGTAGCTTTCATACCTTCTCTCATTCTATCTTTTGTTTCTTTCTTTCTATCTTATATCTTTCATGCTCGCTTTCATACCTTCTCTCATTGTATCTTTAGTTTCTTTCTTTCTTTCTTCATATCTTTCATTCTAGCTTTCATAGTTTCTATCATTCTATATTTAATTTCCTTCTTTCTTACTTTCTTTATTTCAATCTTTTATTCTTGCTTTCCTAACTTCTCTCATTCTATCTTTAGTTTCTTTCTTTCTTTTTGTCTGGATATCTTTTATTCTAGGTTTCATACATTCTCTCATTCTATCTTTAGTTTCTTTCTTTCTTACTTACTTTCTACCTTTCATTCCTGCTTTCATACCTTCTCTCTTTCTATCTTTTGTTTCTCTTTGTTTCTTTATTGATATCTTTCATTCTAGCTTTCATACCTTCTCTCATTCTATCTTTTGTTTCTTTCTTTCTTTCTTATATCTTTCATGCTCGCTTTCATACCTTCTCTCATTGTATCTTTAGTTTCTTTCTTTCTTTCTTCATATCTTTCATTCTAGCTTTCATCGTTTCTATCATTCTATGTTTAGTTTCCTTCTTTCTTTCTTTCTTTATTTCAATCTTTCATTCTTGCTTTTTTAACTTCTCTCATTCTATCTTTTGTTTCTTTCTCTTTTTTTCTCGATATCTTTTATTCTAGGTTTCATACCTTCTCTCATTCTATCTTTAGTTTCTTTCTTTGTTTCTTTATTGATATCTTTCATTCTAGCTTTCATACCTTCTCTCTATTTATCTTTAGTTTCTTTCTTTCTTTCTTCTTATCTTTCATTCTAGCTTTCATCGTTTCTATCATTCTATGTTTAGTTTCCTTCTTTCTTTCTTTCTTTATTTTTATCTTTCATTCTTGCTTTTTTAACTTCTCTCATTCTATCTTTTGTTTCTTTCTCTTTTTTTCTCGATATCTTTTATTCCAGCTTTCATACATTCTCTCATTCTATCTTTAGTTTCTTTCTTTCTTTCTTTATTGATATCTTTCATTCTAGCTTTCATACCTTCTCTCTATTTATCTTTAGTTTCTTTCTATCTTTCTTACTTACTTTCTCCCTTTCATTCTTGCTTTCATACCTTCTCTCTTTCTATCTTTTGTTTCTCTCTTTGTTTCTTTATTGATATCTTTCATTCTAGGTTTCATAACTTCTCTCATTCTATCTTTAGTTTCTTTCTTTCTTTTTGTCTGGATATCTTTTATTCTAGGTTTCATGCCTTCTCTCATTCTCTCTTTTGTTTCTTTCTTTGTTTCTTGATATGTTTCATTCTAGCTTTCATACATTCTCTCATTCCATCTTTAGTTTCTTTCTTTCTTTCTTTCTTTATTGATATCTTTCATTCTAGCTTTCATACCTTCTCTCTATTTATCTTTAGTTTCTTTCTTTCTTACTTACTTTCTACCTTTCATTCTTGCGTTCATACCTTCTTTGTTTCTATCTTTTGTTTCTCTTTGTTTCTTTATTGATATCTTTCATTCTAGCTTTCATAACTTCTCTCATTCTATCTTTAGTTTCTTTCTTTCTTTCTTATATCTTTCATGCTCGCTTTCATACCTTCTCTCATTCTATCTTTAGTTTCATTCTTTCTTTCTTGATATCTTTCATTCTAGCTTTCATAACTTCTCTTATTCTGTCTTTAGTTTGTTTGTTTGTTTGTTTCATTCTAGCTTTCATAGTTTCTATCATTCCATATTTAGTTTCCTTCTTTCTTTCTTTCTTTCTTTCTTGAAATCTTTCATTCTTGCTTTCCTAACTTCTCTCATTCTATCTTTAGTTTCTTTCTTTCTTTATGTCTCGATATCTTCTTTTCTATGTTTCATACATTCTCTCATTCTATCTTTAGTTTCTTTCTTTGTTTCTTGATATCTTTCATTATCGCTTTCATACCTTCTCTCATTCTATCTTTAGTTTTATTCTTTCTTTCTTGATATCTTTCATTCTAGCTTTCATAACTTCTTTTTTCTGTTTTTAATTTGTTTGTTTGTTTCTTGATATCTTTCATTCTATATTTCATACCTTCTCTCATTCTATCTTTAGTTTCTTTCTTTCTTTCTTTATATCTTTCATTCTAGCTTTCATAGTTTCTATCATTCTATATTTAATTTCCTTCTTTCTTTCTTTCTTTCTACCTTTCATTCTTCCTTTCATACCTTCTCTCATTCTATCTTTTGTTTCTTTCTTTGTTTCTTTCTTGATGTCTTTCATTCTAGCTTTCATACCTTCTCTCATTCTATCTTTTGTTTCTTTCTTACTTTCTTTATTGATATCTTTCATTCTATATTTCATACCTTCTCTCATTCTATCTTTAGTTTCCTTCTTTCTTTCTTTCTTGAAATCTTTCATTCTTGCTTTCCTAACTTCACTCATTCTATCTTTAGTTTCTTTCTTTCTTTTTGTCTCGATATCTTTTATTCTAGGTTTCATACCTTCTCTCAATCTATCTTTAGTTTCTTTCTTTGTTTCTTGATATCTTTCATTCTAGCTTTCATACATTCTCTCATTCTATCTTTAGTTTCTTTCTTTCTTACTTACTTTATTGATATCTTTCATACTTGCTTTCATACCTCTCTTTCTCTCTTTTGTTTCTCTTTGTTTCTTTATTGATATCTTTCATTCTAGCTTTCATAACTTCTCTCATTCTATCTTTAGTTTCTTACTTTCTTTCTTTCTTTACATCTTTCATTGTAGCTTTCATACCTTCTCTCATTCTATCTTTTGTTTCTTTCTTTCTATCTTATATCTTTCATGCTCGCTTTCATGCCTTCTCTCATTGTATCTTTAGTTTCTTTCTTTCTTTCTTCATATCTTTCATTCTAGCTTTCATAGTTTCTATCATTCTATATTTAATTTCCTTCTTTCTTACTTTCTTTATTTCAATCTTTTATTCTTGCTTTCCTAACTTCTCTCATTCTATCTTTAGTTTCTTTCTTTCTTTTTGTCTGGATATCTTTTATTCTAGGTTTCATACATTCTCTCATTCTATCTTTAGTTTCTTTCTTTCTTACTTACTTTCTACCTTTCATTCCTGCTTTCATACCTTCTCTCTTTCTATCTTTTGTTTCTCTTTGTTTCTTTATTGATATCTTTCATTCTAGCTTTCATACCTTCTCTCATTCTATCTTTTGTTTCTTTCTTTCTTTCTTATATCTTTCATGCTCGCTTTCATACCTTCTCTCATTGTATCTTTAGTTTCTTTCTTTCTTTCTTCATATCTTTCATTCTAGCTTTCATCGTTTCTATCATTCTATGTTTAGTTTCCTTCTTTCTTTCTTTCTTTATTTCAATCTTTCATTCTTGCTTTTTTAACTTCTCTCATTCTATCTTTTGTTTCTTTCTCTTTTTTTCTCGATATCTTTTATTCTAGGTTTCATACCTTCTCTCATTCTATCTTTAGTTTCTTTCTTTGTTTCTTTATTGATATCTTTCATTCTAGCTTTCATACCTTCTCTCTATTTATCTTTAGTTTCTTTCTTTCTTTCTTCTTATCTTTCATTCTAGCTTTCATCGTTTCTATCATTCTATGTTTAGTTTCCTTCTTTCTTTCTTTCTTTATTTCAATCTTTCATTCTTGCTTTTTTAACTTCTCTCATTCTATCTTTTGTTTCTTTCTCTTTTTTTCTCGATATCTTTTATTCCAGCTTTCATACATTCTCTCATTCTATCTTTAGTTTCTTTCTTTCTTTCTTTATTGATATCTTTCATTCTAGCTTTCATACCTTCTCTCTATTTATCTTTAGTTTCTTTCTATCTTTCTTACTTACTTTCTCCCTTTCATTCTTGCTTTCATACCTTCTCTCTTTCTATCTTTTGTTTCTCTCTTTGTTTCTTTATTGATATCTTTCATTCTAGGTTTCATAACTTCTCTCATTCTATCTTTAGTTTCTTTCTTTCTTTTTGTCTGGATATCTTTTATTCTAGGTTTCATGCCTTCTCTCATTCTCTCTTTTGTTTCTTTCTTTGTTTCTTGATATGTTTCATTCTAGCTTTCATACATTCTCTCATTCCATCTTTAGTTTCTTTCTTTCTTTCTTTCTTTATTGATATCTTTCATTCTAGCTTTCATACCTTCTCTCTATTTATCTTTAGTTTCTTTCTTTCTTACTTACTTTCTACCTTTCATTCTTGCGTTCATACCTTCTTTGTTTCTATCTTTTGTTTCTCTTTGTTTCTTTATTGATATCTTTCATTCTAGCTTTCATAACTTCTCTCATTCTATCTTTAGTTTCTTTCTTTCTTTCTTATATCTTTCATGCTCGCTTTCATACCTTCTCTCATTCTATCTTTAGTTTCATTCTTTCTTTCTTGATATCTTTCATTCTAGCTTTCATAACTTCTCTTATTCTGTCTTTAGTTTGTTTGTTTGTTTGTTTCATTCTAGCTTTCATAGTTTCTATCATTCCATATTTAGTTTCCTTCTTTCTTTCTTTCTTTCTTTCTTGAAATCTTTCATTCTTGCTTTCCTAACTTCTCTCATTCTATCTTTAGTTTCTTTCTTTCTTTATGTCTCGATATCTTCTTTTCTAGGTTTCATACCTTCTCTCATTCTATCTTTAGTTTCTTTCTTTGTTTCTTGATATCTTTCATTATCGCTTTCATACCTTCTCTCATTCTATCTTTAGTTTTATTCTTTCTTTCTTGATATCTTTCATTCTAGCTTTCATAACTTCTTTTTTCTGTTTTTAATTTGTTTGTTTGTTTCTTGATATCTTTCATTCTATATTTCATACCTTCTCTCATTCTATCTTTAGTTTCTTTCTTTCTTTCTTTATATCTTTCATTCTAGCTTTCATAGTTTCTATCATTCTATATTTAATTTCCTTCTTTCTTACTTTCTTTATTTCAATCTTTTATTCTTGCTTTCCTAACTTCTCTCATTCTATCTTTAGTTTCTTTCTTTCTTTTTGTCTGGTTATCTTTTATTCTAGGTTTCATACATTCTCTCATTCTATCTTTAGTTTCTTTATTTCTTTCTTTCTTCATTGATATCTTTCATTCTAGCTTTCATACCTTCTCTCTATTTATCTTTAGTTTCTTTCTGTCTTTCTTTCTTACTTTCTACCCTTCATTCTTGCTTTCATACCTTCTCTTTTTCTATCTTTTGTTTCTCTCTTTGTTTCTTTATTGATATCTTTCATTCTAGGTTTCATAACTTCTCTCATTCTATCTTTAGTTTCTTACTTTCTTTCTTTACATCTTTCATTCTAGCTTTCATACCTTCTCTCATTCCTCTTTCTCTCTTTCTTTGTTTCTTATATCTTTCATTCTCGCTTTCATACCTTCTCTCATTCTATCTTTAGTTTCATTCTTTCTTTCTTGATATCTTTCATTCTAGCTTTCATAAATTCTCTTATTCTGTCTTTAGTTTGTTTGTTTGTTTGTTTGTTTCTTGATATCTTTCAGTCTATCTTTCATACATTCTCTCATTCTATCTTTAGTTTCTTTCTTTCTTTCTTTATATCTTTCATTCTAGCTTTCATAGTTTCTATCATTCTATATTTAGTTTCCTTCTTTCTTTCTTTCTTTCTTGAATTCTTTCATTCTTGCTTTCCTAACTTCTCTCATTCTATCTTTAGTTTCTTTCTTTGTTTTTGTCTGGATATCTTCTTTTCTAGATTTCATACCTTCTCTCATTCTATCTTTAGTTTCTTTCTTTGTTTCTTGATATCTTTCATTCTATCTTTCATACCTTCTCTCATTCTATCTTTAGTTTCTGTCTTTCTTTCTTTCTTTATTGATATCTTTCATTCTATCTTTCATACCTTCTCTCATTCTATCTTTATTTTCTTTTTTTATACCGTTATTTATTTATATATTTCATTCTAGCTTTTATAACTTCTCTCATTCTATCTTTAGTTTCTTTATTTATTTCTTTATTGATATCTTTCATTCTAGCTTTCATAACTTCTCTCATTCTATCTTTAGTTTCTTTCTTTCTTTACATCTTTCATTCTAGCTTTCATAACTTCTCTCATTCTACAGTTTCTTTGTTTCTCTCTCTCTCTCTCTCTTTCTTTCTTTATACCTTTCATTCTAGCTTTCATACTTTCTTTCTTTCTATCTTTAGTTTCCTTCTTTCTTTCTTTCTTTGTTTCTACATTTCATTCTTCCTTTCATACCTTCTCTCATTCTATCTTTTTTTTCTTTCTTTGTTTCTTTCTTGATATCTTGCATTCTAGCTTTCATACCTTCTCTCATTCTATCTTTTGTTTCTTTCTTTCTTTGTTTATTGATATCTTTCATTCTAGCTTTCATAACTTCTCTCATTCTATCTTTAGTTTCTTTCTTTCTTTCTTTCTTTACATCTTTCATTCTAGCTTTCCTAACTTCTCCCATTCTCTTAAATTTCTTTCTTTCTATTTTTTTCTTGATATCTTTCATTCTCGCCTTCATACCTTCTCTCATTCTATCTTTAGTTTCTTTGTTTCTTTCTTTATTGACATCTTTCTTTCTAGCTTTCATACCTTCTCTCATTCTATCTTTAGTTTCTTTCTTTCTTTCTTTATTGATATCTGTCACGTTCCCACAGTTTCCCCTGTTTTTTTCCCCTCAACCACAGGTCCACCTTCGGACACGATGTACTATTTTCTCCCTTTACAAGCTGCCACCAGAGGATCTTTATCCACACTGTACCAAATAAGTTTCTTAGGCTCGGGCTGCCAAATATAACTAGTTTATTTATTGTTTGATTAGTAAATCATAGAAGTAAAGTCATAGATGTTGTTTTATTCTTCATTCATTAAACTTGGATAGGATTACACGTTTGCTTGTTTGTATTCATTCACATTCACCACGATAATAATATCTAAGGACTGTCTATCTAGTTTATATTACTTTCATCTCTTATCTATTCTCTAACACATACCAACTTTCCAATCTCTGTCTTAACACTTCAAAACCCTTCTCCCTAACTGTCTCTAACTGTATTAACCCTTTTTTAAAACTCTCACTATCTTCCCTCAGTCTCTCTAACTGTTCTCTTGTCTCCGCCGCTCCTGTCCTTCCCTAGGCTCCTGCCCTAGAGCTCCATATGATGGACAGGCGTGACTTGGGCATTCTGCTACATACCTCCCCCTTGGATAGTTTGTTTCATGGGGTAAAACTTACAGTAGATTACCCTCATTAACAACGTATGAGTCAACTTACCAATATTTCCAACATCTTTTCCAATGCAATTCTCAGTTATATATTTGCAATATATACTTACTCTTTTACGCAGTTTAAAGCATATTAATCTTATTACTTTATAGTTTAATGACATTAATCAACATTTTTATTACTTGCAAAACAATCCAGTCACTTTTACCCTTATTTACCGTTAATTCTTCTGTAAATTACATTTTTATTTATTTCATATATATCTAAACACTTAGAACATTCTCTATAACATTAAAAGTTACATATTTCGTCGTTTCCATTGGTCATTCTTCCGGTCTTCTTGACAAGGCATTGGCCACCACATTTTGATTCCCCTTCACACTCCGGCTCTTGAAATCAAAGTCTTGTAAGCGTAGGGCCCACCTCATTAACTTGTTGTTATTCGCCCTGATAGTTCTTAACCACAGCAGTGGGGAATGGTCTGTGCTCAGTACAAAATGTCTCCCCCATATGTATGGCCTGAGCTTCTGTAACGACCATACAATCGCAAGAGACTAACGTTCTATCGTGGAAAGGTGTCTCTCGCCAGCCTGCAGTTTCTAACTCTGAAAGGTCACCGGATGAAGGTCCCCGTTGTCATCCACCTGGCTCAGCACGGCTCCTAGTCCAGTTTTGGATGCATCCGTGAAGACGGTGAACTCTCGCTGGAAATCTGGCGCTCTCAGGACAGGACCGGTCATCAACGCAGTCTTCAACTTTTTGAAGGCCTCCTCGCATTCTCTCAACCACAGGATCTTTTCAGCTTTTCTTTTATGTGTTAGGGGCAGCTATTTCGCTGGAATTCTGGATAAAGCGTCTGTAATAGCCAACTAAGCCCAAGAAAGATCTGACTTTTTTCTTTGTTGTCGGTCTAGGCCAGTTACTGATTACTTCAATCTTTGATTCAAGGGGTTTAATTATGCTAACATGAACCACTTTTCGACCTTCCTCTCCCTCCTCCTGAATTATGTAATTTACTTCACTCATCTTGGAGATTACTTTAAAAGGACCTGCCCAATTTAATTGCAGTTTATTCCCTTTAATAGGTTTCAGCATCAGGACTTCATCTCCCGGACTCAATGATCTTTCTCTGGCATTTTTATCATACCAGAGTTTTTGTTTCCCTTGCTGGCTCTGCAAGTTTTCTGCTGCTAACTTCAGAGATTGCTGCAAGGAGTTCATTAAGTTATCTATATACTGGATCACTGTCTCAGGATCTTCTCTCTTTTGTTCCTCCCAATTTTGTCAGAGTAAATCAAGGGGTCCCCGCACTTTCCGCCCAAATAACAGTTCAAAAGGACTGAATCCAGTGCTTTCCTGGGGTACAGACCTATACGCATATAATAAGGGTTGCAATTTGTGATCCCAGTTATTGGTGTTTTCTGCAGTGTAAGCTCTGATCATTCGCATTAGGGTCCCATTAAATTTCTCCACCAATCCGTTTGTCTGGGGATGATATGGGGATGATGTAATATGAGTTATGCCACAAAGTTGCCACAGCCTTTTCATTAATCTGGATGTGAATGATGTTCCCAAATCAGTGACAATTTCAGAAGCGAAGCCCATGCGACACATATCATTCAATAAGGCATCTGTCTCTATATTTTGCAAGGGAACGGCTTCTGGGTATCTGGTGGCATAATCTATTATAGTTAAAATGAATCGGTTTCCCCTTCTGGTTACTTTAGGTAAGGGTCCCACAATGTCTAAGCCTATGCATTGAAATGGGGTTGAAATTACTGGTAAAGGGCACAACTTAGCTTTAGTTTTATCATTGCCAGTCCCCTGCCTTTGACATAGGTCACAGCTTTGACAGTATGATTTTATTTGCTTCCCCATCCCAGGCCAGTAAAAATTTTGACCTATCCTCTGCTTTGTACGTGTGATTCCCAAATGAGCAGCAAAGGTGTATTTATGTCCTTTTTCTATAATCTTTTCCCTGTATTTAAAAGGGATTACTAGTTGGTTGTGAATGCTTTCCCCTCCCCTTTTTGGATTTATTAAGACCTCTCTATATAACAGGTCTTTCTCCACACAGAATCTTTCAGGGTTTTCAGGGGTTAGCTTTCCTTCTCTGGCTAACTTAAAGCATTGTTGTAAAGTGGAATCCTGTCTTTGTTCCTGGTTAAAAGTGTTTTCAGGAGGATTCCTTATAACCACTACCTCAGCTGTTTCATTGGCTTCATTACCTCCTATAATTTCATCAGGGATCTCACATTTTTCCTCAGGTGTTTCCCTTTTTTCTATCTGGCGCGGGTAGTTACCAAAACACTCTTAACATGCTCAGATAGATCCAGCCCAATCAAGCATGGAGCAGGAATTTGATTTGTGATGGCTACCTTCCACACTCCATTCCACCCTTGATATTTCAGTTGTACTTTAGCCATGGGTAGAGTAATTAATTCAGTTCCAATCCCTTTTATGGTTATGTATTCATTTCTCATGAGGGATCATATCAGGATGACACAAAGTCACCTGAGAGCATGAGTCTCTCAAAGCTAGATATTTAGTATCATTTATGTAAATGTTTTCACCAGAACAACAAAGCAGCTCCTGGTTACTCTCAATAAAATAGCATTGGACAATGTTTGCTAAAGGTGGTTGTTGTTCCTGGCTCTCAGCTCTTGCAGTTACTGCGCCATTTCTAACTGCCTCATCGGTCTTTCTCTGTTGTTGTACATAGTACACTTTCCTGGGCAGATTTCCCCCTCCTTTCTGTTGACCAACCTCTTTATTCTTTGAGGTCTGACACTGAGAAATGAAATGCCCTTTTTCAGAAACCATCAGGCTACTGGAGGCCATTTTAGAGGCAAGCCCTCAGAGCAGAATCAACAGAGGTATAAAAGCTTTGAAGGGAAGGGAGACAAGTCCCGATATGTTGAACAAATAGCCCCTAAAACCTGCTATGGATGCAGGTTTCTTCCTTCCTTCCTTCCTTCCTTCTTTCCAATCTTCCTTCTTTCCTTACTTCCATCCTTGCTTCATTCCTTCCTTCCTTCCGTCCCTCTTTCCATTCTTTCTTTACTTAATCCTTCCTTCCTTCCTTTCATATTTCTTTCCTTCCTTCCGTCCTTACACCCTTCCATCCTTCCACCATTCCCTCCTTCCTTCCTTCCTTACTTCCGTCCTTTCTCCCTTCCTTCCTTCCTTCCATCCTTCCTCCTTTCCTTCCTTCCTTTCTTCCTGCCCTTTCTTTTATTCTTTCTTTCTTTCTTTTTCTTTCATTCATTCTTTCCTTTTTCTTCCTTTCCTTCTTTCCATTTTTGTTCGTTCCCTTATTCATTTTTATTTCATCCTTCCTTCCTTAATTCCTTTCTTCCTTCCCTCCCTCCCTCCCTTCTTTTCTTTCTTTCTTCCTTCCTTCCTTCTTTCCTACCTACCTTCCTTCCTTCCTTCCAATCTTCCTTTCTTACTATTTTATTTCTTCCTTTTTATCTTTCTATCCTTCCATCTTTGCTTTCTTTCTTCCTTCCTTCCTTCCCTCTATACTTCCTTCCTTCGTTCCTTTTTTCCTTCCTTCTTTCCTTCCTTCCTTCCTTCCTTCTTTCTTTTTTCCCATCTTTCCATCGTTGCTTTCTTCCTTCCTGACTTCCACCCTCCCTAGCTCCTTTCCTTCATTCTTTCCGTCCGTCCTTCCTTCCAATCTTCCGTTGTTACTATTTTATTTCCTCCCTTGTTTCTTTCTTTCTTTCCTTCCATCTTTGCTTCCCTCCTTTTCTTGCTTTATTGCTTGCTTACTTACTTCCTTACTTCCTTCCTTCCCTCCTTCCTTTCTTTTTTTAATCCTTTCTTCCTTCCTTCTTTCTTTTCTTACAATTTTCTTTCATCCTTTGTTTCTTTCTTTCTTTCCTGCCATCCTTCCTTCCTTCCTTCCTTCCTTCCTTCCTTCCTTCTTTCCTTCCTTCCTTCCTTCCTTCCTTCCTTCCTTCCTTCCTTCCTTCCTTCCTTCCTTCCTTCCTTCCTATTATTTATTTATTTCAGTACTTCTTTCTTTCTTTCTTTCCTTTTTTCCTTTCTTTCATTTTTGTTTTTGCTTAATTCATTTCTTTACTTCATACTTCCTTCCTTAATTCCTTCTCTACTTCCTTCCTTAATTCCCTCTTTCCTTCCCTCCTTCCTTTCTTCCTTCCTCATTTCCACCCACCCTGCCTACTTTCCTTCCTTCCTTCATTCCTTCCTTCCTTGCTTCGTTCCTACTTTCCTTCCTTCCTACCTTCCTTCTTTCCAATCTTCCTTCTTTCCTTCCTTACTTCTTAACGTCATTCCTTTCTTCCATGCTTTCTATCTCTTCTTTCCTTCCTTCCATCCTTGCTTCATTCGTTTCTTCCTTTTGTCCTTCTTTCCATTCTTTCCTTACTTAATCCTTCTTTCCTTCCTTCCTTACACCCTTCCATGCTTCTACCGTTCCCTTCTTCCTTCCTTCCTTCCGTCCTTCTTCCTTCCTTCCTTCCATCCTTCCAGCTTTTTGTCCTTCCTTCCTGCCCGTTCTTTTCTTTTTTCTTTCTTTCTTTCTCTTTCTTTCTTTCCTACCTTCTTTCTTTCCTTCCTTCTATCTTTGTTTGTTCCTTTATTCATTTCTTTACTTCATCCTTCCTTCCTTAATTCCTTCCTTCCTTCCTTTGTTCCTTCCTTTTTTTCCAACTTTCCATCATTGCTTTCATTCTTCCTCCCTTCCACACTCCCTAACCCCTTTCCTTCCTTCCTTCCTTCCTTCCTTCCTTCCTTCCTTCCTTCCTTCCTTCCTTCCTTCCTTCCTTCCTTCCTTCCTTCCTTCCTTCCTTCCTTCCTTCCTTCCTTCCTTCCTTCCTTCCTTCCTTCCTTCCTTCCGTCCTTTCTCCATTCCTTCCTTCAATCCTTCCTTCCTTCCTTCCTTCCTTCCTTCCTTCCTTCCTTCCTTCCTTCCTTCCTTCCTTCCTTCCTTCCTTCCTTCCTTCCTTCCTTCCTTCCTTCCTTCCTTCTTTCAAATCTTCCTTCTTTCCTTTATTACTTCTGAACGTCATTCCTTACTTCCATGCTTTCTATCTCTCTTTCCTTCCTTCCATCCTTGCTTCATTCCTTCCTTCCTTCCGTCCCTCTTTCCATTCTTTCCTTACTTAATCCTTCTTTCCTTCCTTCCTTACACCCTTCCATCCTTCCACCATTCCCTTCTTCCTTCCTTCCTTTTTTCATCCTTCCTACCTTCCTTTTTCCTTCCACCCTTCCACCCTTCCATTCTTCCTTCCTTCCTTCCTTCTTTCTTTCCTTCCTTCCTCCTTCCTTCCTTCCTCTCATCCTTCCTTCTTTCCTTCCATCCTTCTTTACACCCTCCCAGCCTATCACCATTCCTTCCTTCCTTCCTTCCTCCTTCCTTCCTTCCTTCCTTCCCTCCTTCCTACTTTCCTTCCTTCCTACCTTCCTTCTTTCCAATCTTCCTTCTTTCTTTCCTTCCTTCTTAACGTCAATCCTTCCATCCATACTTTCTATCTCTTTCCTTCCTTCCATCCTTGCTTCATTCCTTCCTTCCCTCCATCCCTCTTTCCATTCCTTCTTTACTTAATCCTTCCTTTGTTCCTTCCTTTCTTTCATACTTCCTTCTTTCCTTCCTTTCTACTTACACCCGTCCATCCTTCCACCGTTCCCCTCCTTCCTTCCTTCCTTCCATCCATCCTTGCTGCTTTCCTTACTTCCTTCCTTCCCTTCCTTCTGTTCTTTCTTTCTTTCTTTTTCCTTCCTTCCATCTTTGTTTCTTCCTTTTTTTCCTTTCCTTACTTCATCCTTCCTTCCTTAATTCCTTTCTTCTTTCCTTCCCTCCTTCCTGATTTCTTTTCTTCCTTCCTTCCTTACTAACTTTGTTACATTTTTCCTTCCTTCCTTCCTTACTTCCAATCTTCCTTTCTTACTATTTTATTTCTTCCTTTGTTTTTCTTTCTTTCGATCCATCTTTGCTTCCATCCTTTCTTCCATCTATCCTTCCTTCCTTCTATCGATCCTTCCCTCCTTCATTCTTCATCCTTCCTTCCTTCCTTCCTTTAATCCTTCCTTCCTTCTTTCCTTCCTTCCTTCTTTACACCCTAACAGCCTACCACCATTCCATCATTCCTTCCTTCCTTCCTTCCTTTCTTTTTCTTTCTTTCTTTCTTTCCTTCCTTCCTTCATCCTTCCTTCCCTCCTTCCTTCCTTCCTTCCTTTCATCCTTCCTTCCTTCCTTCCTTCCTTCCTTCCTTCCTTCCTTCCTTCCTTCCTTCCTTCCTTCCCTCCCTCCCTCCTTCCGTCCTTTCTCCATTCCTTCCTTCAATCCTTCCACCATTC
>JBAJHW010000271.1:0-25000 GCA_037013535.1 Intellagama lesueurii
TTCCAACTTCGTTATTCTAGTCCATGATTCTGTGTGGCCCTCCCCAAATACCTCACACACTTACAACATTGCTATCCCTACTGGTGAGTGCTATGCATGGGGGAAATCTGTCAGGTTTTGAGGAACCATCGGTACCCCTGGTGCTCACACCACGCACCACCCACCCCATTTTTTAAAGAAAAAATATTGGTCATTGGAGGATGCAAAGAGGCTTTTTCAGTTATTGAAACATTTTTATAAGAAGAAAGAATGGAACTCTAAAGTTCTGAAGTTTGCCCCTTTCCATATTGCGGTGGGTAGTCCTAGAAAAACTGCATAACTTTTATTCTAGAAACTGTTTCTCCCATACTCTGATGTTTCTCTTTATTTTAAAGATTACAGATAGCCCAGTAGTTGGTGCTCTTCGTCCCAGGAATGCTCAGCTTGACTGTTCCAGGCTGCAGATGTTGGGCATTGGACAGCACACTCCTTTTCGAGTAGGGATCAAAGAATCTCTTTGGCCTTTTCTAATTGACAAGAGATGGAGGCAGACTGTCTTCCATTAGTTAGTAAATATCTTAGTGTAAGTATGGTATGAGGCACTTTTCTAAAATGGGGGGAAAGGATAGTTTTATATTGCGTGTTCTGTGTTTCAAATTTAACTCAATCAGGTAAAAACATATTCTTGCACTAGTGGAATTGTAACAATTACTGACAAACAAAAGAACCTTGTTTGAGACTTTTTTCTTATCACTGGCTTATAAATATCTAGTGACCTATGCTTAGTACAGTTATACAGATTTGTTCTCAAATGTTTATTTCCCTAGCTGCCAAAATAATAATAGGTAAAGTTCAGGGCTTTCTGTTTTTCATGTTCAAGCCATTTTGATGTGATTGAAATTGATATGGGAAGCACTGGAGTTTGTTTCGCTTTAGCTGTGATCAAAATATACTAAAGTAACACTTTATTTTTCAATTGCTGTGTAGTTTTCAAGGAGTTTCACATCATTCTGCATTTTAAAGTTCACCTGTACCTTTCTTCTACTTGTACAGTATAGTTAACTTTTTCATAGATGCGTGCTCACTAACTTGGACAACTGGCATTATCCTTGCCTTTCACTTGCTTGGCTCTTGCTATAGAAATTCATATTCAATGGAATTCTGAAAATGGTTACATGTTCTCATTAAACAGTTCAGATGTAAGATCAGCATCTTCTTGGTTTACATTGTTCCTGTTATCTTCTCCTCAAAACCTGCGTAAAAATGGCTACAGATATTTGTACTTCCTTGCTTCTGAGAATAAAAGGTTTAACTCATACTGAAAACATGTAACACTGCCGTCACGAACACCCAGCTACTGTTAAAGCTTGCTTGTGTCTAAATGTTTGTGTTCTCACTTCAGTAAAGTGATGGAATTTTTTCTTTTCAAAGCTGTGTCATCTTAAGAAATCCAGCTCATGCAATATTTGAGGCCACTGTTGCTGTCAATTCATTCCTCTAAGAACATAGTATTACTTTTAGTCTGAAATCTTGAAATGCACTTGGTAAGTTAAAAATAAAAAATGACATTAAAAGACATATTACTGGCATAAATACCTTGTGTTGTGTTCCTTGAGCTTCTTTTGTCAAATTGAACATTTCAGCCTGTATTTGTTTTGGGTTAGACTGTTACTCAGTGTTATTTTTTGTTTTTGTAAAGAGTATTAATTATGATGGGGTACAGCATAGAATTATCAATTTTCTTTGCCCATGTCTTCTTTGTTTAAGGATTAGCATAGGGGATTGTGTCCAGAGGGGGGCTCAATCTTCAAACAAGCTCTGGATTACTAAATTCACTACTTTCGTTCTCAAGTTAGCCTTCTGAGAACCTGTTGGGAATGGTATTAATGAAGCACTGGTTTCTGTTATGACAATAGGCCCTCTGCTGGACTTCAGCACGGGCAAATGTTCAACCATGCCACCCTTCAAAGTGTGCCTTGTTCAGTGATTAAATAACTTCAGGAATATCATCTGCATCCCTCTTTTCACTCAGTAATGGAAATTAAGGCAGCTTGCAGTAATAGTGAGAAGTAAAATTCACATGCAGAATCAACATTAAAACAGAATTACATTAAAGGAACAATTTATTAGACGATATATTAAAAGGCATTAAGAAAATACAGCACCAGATCTCTTTTGTTTCAGCAAATAGTCACTTTTTAAGTGAGAGAGAGAGAGAATGTTTAACAGACTTTCTTGGAGGGCAGTTTTACAGAAAAAGCCTACTCTTGAGCCTCCATCAAATGTGCCTGTAGGGGTATTGATACTAAGAAGAATTTCTTCCAAAGAACTCAACCTGGGAAGGTTCATGAGTGAAGATTTGGCCTTAAGACAACCTAGATCCAAGCCATGTGTGACTTTGTAGATCATAACCGTTAAATCTGTGCAAAAGACAATGTTACTTAGTTACACATCATATTCATATATATTGATTCTTGTGTTGAAAGTGTGTTTATTTAAGAATTTTGTAAGAGGGTGTGTTTATAGGAACATAAGAAAAGCCACGTGAGGTCAGAGCAGATATCCGGCTGGTCTAACACTGTGTTCACACTGCAGCAAATTGCTTATTGTGAGCCCACAAGCAAGAAAAGAGAGCAACTGTACCCTCTGTCTCACATTCCACAGTAGCTGGTATTCTGGACATGATGCACAGCCATGCTGA
Organism: Intellagama lesueurii; assembly: GCA_037013535.1. Taxonomy (NCBI): domain Eukaryota; kingdom Metazoa; phylum Chordata; class Lepidosauria; order Squamata; family Agamidae; genus Intellagama; species Intellagama lesueurii. The sequence goes on from JBAJHW010000271.1 coordinate 2,681, forward strand.
CTTTTCGCTATGTATAGCCTTTATATCCAAGAATTAATGTAATCCCCTTTCAGAGCTGTTGAAGTCAGCAGCCATATTTTGTGTCGGGGAGTTCCACAGCTGCTTGTATCCTGTGAAGGAGTACTTCATTTATTCATTTTGAATCAAAGTGAAGTATTTGTAATATTGGAAATGCTGTTACACCCCTTGCCTTTTACTATATATTTATTTATTATTAGATTTCTATCCCGCCCTTCTAGACAGGAATCTACTCAGGACGGCTCACAATATGTTGTGCACAAAATTTGTTGATTTAAAAACAACAATTAAAATCTACAATAATAATATAATCAAGATGGGAAGATAACAACAAAAAACCAAATTTTCTCCAGTTACTTGCTTATAAAGCTGTTGTGTAGGACATATACCTGTGTCCTTTCAGTTTTAGGTTGCAGCTTCTGCTTATTAATTGGCTTATGCCACTGGTTCTCAGCGTATTTTAAGTCACAACTCCATTTTATAATAACCAATTAACCTGCACCCCCCCCCCCCATCGCATTTGTGTCAAAAGGCCATCATCGTCATTCCCCGACATGGTGGCACTGTTGCTGCTGATTCTCCTCGCCTTTGTACAGTTGCTGCTGTGAGTTCTGCCGCCCCCACTTCAAAACCTGGGAGGGAACAGGCTGGAGGAGAAGTCAAAGGACTTCAAACATGGGCCAGGGGGAGGGAGGACATTGTAGTACCCAGAGAGGGGCCCCCTCAGAAATTGGCACAAAGTTTTTCTTGCATATGCTCCAGTTGAAGCAGGCTATTTGTTTTTGTGTCCCCTTGCTAGGGGTTTGTTGTGTCTGGGGCGGAGGGGGGGAGGTTTCTTCTTTTTCCTTTTCCGACCCTCCTTTAGGCTCTTCGGAAATGACGTCATAATTAAAATCCTTTTCTTGTGGAAGTGGTAGTAATTAAATCTTTCCATTGGCATTTTTAAAAAATAATCCAGGTCATCTCTTCTCAGAAAGTGGAGGCTGCTTTCTCCTTCAAAGGACCTGTTGCTAATATCTCGCTTTGAAAGGTCAAGGAAGAGATTATTTAACAAGGGCGACATCACATATAACCTGGCTGGATAGCTCAGTGGTTTAGGCATCTGGTGTCTGAGCCAGACCATGGGAGTTTGATTCCCACTGTGCTTCCTGGGAGAAGAACCAGCCTGTGTGGCCTTGGGCAAGCTGCACAGGCCCAGGACACTCCAAGAAGAAGGAAATGTAAGCCACTTCTGAGTTCCTCCATTTTGGGAAACACTGGCTTATGCCACCATTTTGTAACATAAAGTAATATTTTCTGCCCTTGTGTCTGATTTTTTTTAATGTTAAATTTGCAAGTTGCAAATTTGCAAATTCAAAGTGCTTGTTTTGACATATAAAGCCCTAAACGGCTTGGGCCCTGGATACCTGAAGGACCGCCTCCTTCCATATGAGCCTACCCGGCAGTTAAGATCTAGCCAGGGGGCCCTCCTGAAAGAGCCATCCCTCAAGGAGGTAAGAGGGATGACTTGTAGACAAAGGGCCTTTTCGGCAGCTGCCCCCAGACTATGGAACACCATCCCAATTGAGATTCGTCTGGCGCCGACGCTGATGACATTTCGGCGCCAGGTCAAAACCTTCCTGTTCCAGAAGGCTTTTAATTGAAATAATATCAACTGTGGGTCCTGATGGCAATTTTTAGAGTATCTTTTTAATTGTATTTTAATTGTTTTGTCTTTTTGTTGTATTTTTATTGTATTTTAATTGTAAGCCGCCCAGAGACCTTTGGGTAGAGTGGGCGGCATATAAGTTAAATAAATAAATAAATAAATAAATAAAGTCTGAGCACCTCTTAATAAACATTTTACTGGTTTCTGTGACATCTGCTATTGCCTGATCTCTATCTAGCCCTAGTTTTTATCTTTTTCTGAAGATTCATGCTTTGATTTCCCCAATACAGCTTTTCATTTTGAATTCTTTATTTAAAATATGAAATTATGCATGAAAATATCACATGTATTGATATTATGACAAATAGATTAAAAAGCCCATAACATCTCCGAGATGAAGGACAAAACTCATTTTTTCCCTCTAAAACACTTGGCGTAATTAGTGTTTTTAATCGCTTTCCAAGACAAAACTATTGTAAACCAATTGCATCTGCAACATATATATGTATTCCTTCAGGAAGCATCATGAAGTCAGTAATCTCCTTTCCTCTCAAACATGTAGTAGTAGTAGCAGTAGCAATAGTAGTAGTGATGTCAAGTTGATTCTGAATTATGACGACCCTTCTAAGGGTTTTCTAGGTACAAAGTATTCACACATGGTATACTAGTGCCTTCCTCGGTGGGCACTGGGGGACTGTGCTGTTTGCTCATGGCCAAGCTGGCTTGCTCTTCTCCCAGGAGCCATACTGGGAAATCAAACTTCTTACAGTGTTCAACAACTCAGTGAACTATCAAGCCAGAAACTATAAAACCCAGACTGGGCATATAGGATATGTGAAACTAGGCTGCTTGTATTGGGGGGGGGGGGGGGAATGCTGGGATTTGAATTTTTAGGATAGCTCAGCTGATTAATGTCAGTGCTGTAAGTATCTAAATATTTTCCCAATATAGTAGCATACTCATGGCCTATGTAGAATGACACTCACCCCCTAGGTTTTGGCACTGAAATAACAGCACTTACCTATACAGGAAACTCAAAAGATTTTATCAGGGTTTTTCCCCTTTTATTGTTAGGGATTAAAAAATGTCAAGGTCCTATAGGCCATGATCAATGTCAAATTAGCCTAATACAATTTTATTTCTATCCTGCTTTGGAGAGTGTAGATAGAACCCTAAAATATTCCATATACAGTATTGCATTGTTCTAAGCTGGCTTGGGTTTTTTCTCTACCATGCCTCTGAACTGTAACTCTCCCCACCTTTTTTTTCCCCTTCCTGGGGCAGTGAAGCAGAGGCAGCAGCTGATGCTCAGGACGAACTACAAAGAAATAGCAATTGAATGTTTTGTCGACTTGCTCTGTGTTCTTTATTTTCTTTACCAAGAGGGACAGCAGCTGTGTGATGCATCTTGACTTGGAACACCTGCTTTCTGATGACAATAACTACAGTCAGCCAAAAATCCTTTTTTTCTTCCAGGTGTGATTGTGACTATGTGAGCATCCCCCACACCACCCTCCATAAAGATACCAGTAATTGCTGGAACAGGCACTTTTATTATTGGAGCAAGAGGACTTTTAAAGGGCCAACTGGGCCAAAGCATAAGAATTTAAACTAGGGCACTAGGGAGTTAACGTCATCCCCACAGTCCTTACAGGGGTACTGAGACCCTATATAGTCTCTTCACTGTTCACCCTGGAATCTGACTACCCCAGGTGCCAAGATGGGCAAAGATCCTTGAAAGAATAAAATGTTCACTTGGCTCCCCAACAATATGTATCAAGGAGACATGGGGAGAGGGTATTCAACTATTGAGATAATAGTTTGCCTTGAATTAGTGATCTCTGTGCTTTTTTTCCATTTTTCAGCTTCGCATTTTTCATGACAATAGGCGGAGCACAGCTGGCCTTGGGTTTTGTACTTCAAAGTCCATTGCTACTCCTTCTGCTTTATGTTTTAACTTGAATTGCATGTGATTTGAACAAGCCACATTGTAGGGGGCGTTTTGGTTTAAGCCAGGCAATATGGTCTGCTCCAGTAAGTTCACAATTCAGAGTTGACAAACTGAAGAAAATCAAGAAAAGGACAGCAGCTTCTTGAATTTTCAAGTTGCAAGCCATGTAAGAATAACTTACAGCAGTAGCCATGAAAGCTGGATTCCTGTGAGTTACAAAAAATTATATAAAGTAATATATTAAAAAACCCCACTTGTTCAGAAGCAAGTAACTTGAGGAAATTTCTTACCCAATTTTTGAAAGCACTGAAGCATAAAAGCACTTTCCCATTCAACAGGAATTTTGTAGAGTTCCTGTGCTAGGGACAAAATCGCAAACATTTTGTGTGAGTCTCAGGCATGGTATACCATGTAAAACTGGTATTCTGGAAATTTTAATGAATACTAATATTCCATAGGTTCAGACTACACTAGATTCAGACCACCAAAAAATGTTTCATATCATTTGCAAAATCTTACAAAAAATATCTGTTTGAGATGGTAATTGGTAGTGTTCATCATATTAAGGCAAGTGCCAAACAGTAATGGAATCAAGCCTATTTGTGGGTTTCTGAACTGATTAACCACAAGGAAGAGGAGAAAGTACCAATATCTGCAGAGAAGACACTGGGCTGATGCCAAAGGAGTAGGAGGATGTACAGATTCATTGCCCAATGAAACGTGTACACGTGAATAGGCTGCTAGGGAGGGTCTCTGAGTGAGGTCACCAGTTGTATCCACGCTTCAGAGCATTTAAGCTGAGCTGCAATGCAAAGTATGGGACTTCTGTCAGTGCTGTATATTTCCCAAGACTTTGCATGCTCAAATTTTCTGTTCTGTTCTTCCCTCACCCCACCCCATTTCTTTAAAATTTTAGTTAAATGACTGATTCTTATGCACAGCACCACAGGTGCCACGTATTCCCTCGCCTTTCCGGCTTGATCTCCCACTCACCAGTCGGCGTGCACTCCTCGGTTTGGAGGTTCATGCCATTTCATATGTGTTCCCTTCCCCTGCTTCCCCGGCCACTGACCCACTCACCAGCCCGCATGCAATTCTCTCCTCCTCCTCTTCAGCTGTTTGACCAGTCTATGGCAGGAGCACATACTTCCCTGCCCCACCCCCTTGGCTGATCACCCACTCAGACAAGGAGGCAGGATGGGCAACCATGTGCTCCTGCTGGGGACTGGTCAAACAGCCAAAGAGGAGGAGGAGAGAAGCACATGCTGGCTGATGAGTGGGCCAGGGAGGCAGGGGAAGGGAACATGCAGCACCTGTGGTGCTGTGCATATGAAATGGGATGAACCTGTAAACCGAGGTTTGTGCCCATCTCTAGAAACAACTATTTCACCTTTGACAACCGAATCTACAGTCATGGCCAAAAATATTGGCACCCTTGCAATTCTGTCAGAAAATGCAATCCTTCTCTCTGAAAATCGTTGCAGCTGCAAATGTTTTGGTACTCACGTGTTCATTTCTTTGGTTTGCGTTGGAACAACACAAAAAAACAGAGAAGAAAAGTCAAATCTGATACAATCCCACAAAGAAACCCAAAAATGCACTGGCCAAAATTATTGGCACCTTTAACTTAATATGTGGTAGCACCCCCTTTGGAAAAAGTAACTGAAATCAATCGCTTCCTGTAACCATGAATGAGTTTCTTACACCTCTCTACTGGAATTTTGAACCACTCTTCTTTTGCAAACTGCTCCAGGGCCTTTAGATTTGAAGGATGCCTTCTTCCAACTGCTGTTTTGAGATTTTTCCAGATGTGTTCTATCTATGGGATTCAGATCTGGACTCATTGCTGGCCATTTCAGAACTCTCCAGCACTTTGTTGTAACCATTTCTGAGTCCTTTTTGAAGTGTGTTTCATTGTCCATGACCTCTGGTGGAGATGCAGCTTTCTGACACTGGCCACTATGTTGCGCCCCAAAATTCTTTGGTAATCATCAGATTTCATGATACCGTTCACACAGTCAAGGCATCCAGTGCCAGAAGCAGCAAAGCAGCCCCAAAACATCTTTGAACCTCCACCATGTTTGACTGTAGGGACTGTGTTCTTTTCTTTGAATGCCTCATTTCTTTTTCTGTAAACAGTGCCATGATGTCCTTTACCAAAAAGCTCTACTTTTGTCTCATCTGTCCACAGTACATTCTCCCAGAAGGATTGTGGTTTTGTCACATAAGTTTTGGCATACTCCAGTCTTGCTTTTTTATGCCTTTGTGTCAGAAGTGGTGTCCTCCTGGTTCTCCTACCATAGCGTCCCTTTTCATTCAGATGGCTACGGATAGTGCGAGCTGACACTGTTGTACCCTGTGTCTGCAGATCAGCTTGAATTTGTTTGGAAGTTAATCTGGGTTCTGTATCCACCATTCAAACAACGCTTCGTTGTAATTTTTCAGTCATTTTGCTCTTCCGTCCACGTCCAGGGAGGTTAGCTACAGTGCCATGGGCTGTAAACCTCTTGATGATATTGCGCACAGTGGACACAGGAACATTAAGATCTCTGGAGATGGACTTGTAGCCTTGAGATTGTCGATGTTTTTCCACATTTTTTCTCTCAAATCCACAGACAACTCTTTACACTTCATTCTTTTCTCCATGCTCAGTGTCACACACAACACAAAGGTTGAACAAACTTTTCTCCATCTTAACTGGTTGCAAGCGTGATTACTATATTGCTCACACCTCTTACTTGCGACAGGTGTGTCTAAATACAAATTAAAGGAGCATCACATGCTTGAAAAACAATTATTTCTTACAATTTAGACAGGGTGCCAATAATTTTGGCCAGTGCATTTTTGGGTTTCTGTGTGGGATTGTATCAGATTTGACTTTTCTTCTCTGTTTTTTTGTGTTGTTCCAACCCAAACCAAAGAAAAGAACATGTGAGTAACAAAACATTTGCAACTGCAACAATTTTCAGAGAGAAGGATTGCATTTTCTGACAGAATTGCAAGGGTGCCAATATTTTTGGCCATGGCTGTATCTCTAGATCAATGGAACTGCCATGGGCATTCCACAATATGAGAATGTACTCATGGCTGACCCCAGGACAATGTTTTCTTAACTGTTATACCCAAAAATCACTCCTCTGTTTGAGGTGCTTTGCTGACTTCTTTTTAAAATCTGGCCAAGGGAAAAGAAGCCCTAGAAAAATTCCATCTGGACTTCAATATATTTCATCCAAAGATAAACCTCAACCTAGAGACCTTAGCACCATGCTGCATTGACAATCCAGTGATCAATATACCTACCTGCATGCCTCTAGCGTCTATCCTGAACATGCCACTATATCTGTTGCAAAATACAGACTGCAAACTCCAGGATCTACAAAACATCTTTTTTGGACTACAATACTGTCCAATAAAGTTAAGGAACAAATTAACCAGGAGTGTCAAATAGCCAGAAGCAACCTATTGAAAAAGAAATGATCAAACACTGCCAGTTGACACACTCAGCCCACAACTGAGACCACTCTCTCACACACAAGGTCTCCAATCCATCCTTGACAAGAATGCCCCACCCAAGCCCTTGGTGGCACACCTATAGTTGCTTACAGAAAACCCCACAATTTCAAGCAATTATTGACACACACTGACTTGCACAACATGGATACAGTGATGGATATTGTATCCTGTTAGAAACCCAGATGCCAGCTCTGCCCCTGCATTTATTCGGACAATGTGATTACAGAACAATACAAGGTCTGATCAAATACCAGCCAGACTGCTGCCTGTGCTATATCTTGCCTAGGAATTAGAGCTTCTCCATTTCTTCTGAATTTGTCATTTCCAGAGTAAAATGCTTTCTAGTTGCCTGACTGAAAATGTACTGTTCCAGTCCACTTCAGTTCACTGACACCAAGCATTGCAAACATTCCCTTTCTTGCTTTCCAGTTTCCAGTTTACTTTGATTCGTACCTCTCACAGTCCATGTTTCAATTTTGTGTCTTGTCAGCATTGGACTTTCCTTTCTTCTCTGTCCACATCAGCTACTAGACATCCTCCTTTGTTGGAAGTTTTTAAACAGAGGTTCTGTGGCAATTTGTCAGAGGTGCTTTAGCTGTAGATTTCCTGCACCAGAGTCGAGTTGAACCGGATGACCCTTTGAAGTTCTTCCAGCTCTACAGTTCTTCGAGTCTGTGATATTTTTCTTCCACTTGTGCATGACCCTAAGAGACACATCTGTGGACCATCTCAAAACACTAATAGCTAGCCACTTTTTAAAACCAAAAATGGAAAAGCTCATTATTCTTTTTTTAAAAAAATCTTCATAACTGATGTGGACAGGAACAAATATACCACATACAACTCAAGAAATAATGTTACTCATGCAAACATCTAAACTGCAAAAACACCAGTAGGAGTTCAGTGGGAAAGAGGAAGATGAATGGTGCTGATCTTGCTAAAGCCCTGACTGATAGTCCATTATTCATTAGTCTGACTGAAAAAGGTCACATTCAGCAAGTAAGGAGAAGTGAGATGTTAAAAGGCTCTATCATTATACTACAGGCAATTAGAACGATTAAAGGCTGCCGGTGAATGTCACAATCAACTAGTGTTTAATATATGTGAAACTGATCTGACAGTTTATAGATCACTTTGGAAAAGCAGACAACAAGCTTCTGTGCTATATAGTTGCTGAACTGAGGAAGTCCAAAGAATCTACATTATTGTGCAGAGCAAATTAACATTCTACAAAGTAATTGTAAAAATGTGGGCAGCCCAAACAAAATGATATTTTTAAACTGAGCACCAGTCTGTTCTTGGTCAGCGCTAAATTTGAGTAAGTTTGTTTAAAACGTGTTTGAATTGTGATTTTTTAAAAAAATAACATAATAAAATCATAGAATAATGAAGTCGAAAGGGGCCTATAAGGCCATAGAGTCCAACCACCCTGCTCAGTGCATGAATACAAATCAAAGGATATCTGCCAGGTGGTTGTCTAAGTTTCTCTTGAATGACTCCAGGGTTGGAGCACTCACCACCTCTTGAGGTAATTGGTTCCACTGTTGTACTGCTCTAACAGTTAGGTAGTTTTTCCTGATATTCAACCAAAATCTGGTTTCTGTAACATGAACCAATTGTTGTCCTGCACTCTGGGATGATAAAAAACTGATCCTACCCCTCCTCTGAATTACAGCCTTTCTAGTATTTGAAAAGTGCTATAATATCTCCCCTCTTTCTTCTTTTCTCAAGGCTAAATATGCCCAGTTCTTTCAGTCTCTCCTCATAGGACGGTTTCCAGTCCCCTGACCATCTTTGTTACTGTCCTCTGAACTTGTTCCGTTTGTCAGCATCCTTCTTAAAGTGTGGTGTCCAGAACTTGACAGAGTACTATAGGTGAAGCCTAACAAGTGTCGAATAGAGGGGAACTAGTACCTTGCGTGATTTGGAGATTATACTTCTATTAATGCAGCTTAAAATAGCATTTGCTTTTTTTGTAGTGACATCACACTGTTGGCTTATATTTAGCATATTATCTATGATGATTTCAAGATCCTTCTTGCTTGTAATATTGCTGAGCCAGGTATCCCCAGATCTTGCAAATTTGTTTGGTTCCTTTTTCCTAGGTGCAGTACTTTACATTTATCCCTGTTGAATTTCATTCTGTTGTTTCCAGCCCAGTGCTCAAGCCTATCCAGATCATTTTGAATTTTGTTTCTCTCTTCCAGGATATTAGCTATTCCACCCAATTTTCTGTCATCTGCAAATTTGATTAGCATTCCCTGCATCCCCTGATCCAGGTCATTAATAAAAATGTTGAAGAGCACTGGACCCAGGACTGAGCCCTGGGGTACCCCACTTGTTACCTCCTCCCAGTTTGAGAAGGAGCCATTAATCACCATCCTCTGAGTATGATTCTGTACCCAACTGTGTATGCACCTGACAGTTGTTCTGTCCAGCCCATACCTAGTTAACTTGCTGATCAGAATATCATGGAGCACTTTGTCAAAAGCTTTGCTGAAGTCAAGATATACAATGTTGTCCAGCCCTGGAGATCTGAACTCATTCAAAGTACTAAGATATTCCTTGACTATTTGTTTATCAATCTCCAGCTCCAATTCTGTCCCCTCCACTTGCACTTTACATTTGTCTGGAGGGTCATAGTCTGTTTTTTGGGAAAAGACTGAGCTAAAATAAGAATTGAGCACTTCTGCCTTTTCTTGGTCTTCTGTTATCATTTTTCTATCTCAATTGAGTAGCTGATCCACTGTTTCTTTTCTTTGTCTTTTGCTACACACATACCTGAAAAATGCTTTCTTTTTGCTTTCAGTGTCTCTAGCTAACCTCAGCTCATTCTCAGCTTTTGCCCTTCTAATGCGATAACGCAATTCCTTGCTACTTGCCTGTACTATTCCTTTGTGGACTGGCCTTCTTTCCACTTCCTATACGTGTCCCTTTTTTGTTTTCAGGTCCTCTGAACTTTTTGTGCTCTTTCCCACCTTTTTTTGCTATCTCCCACCTTTTTTTTGTTGGAATTGTTTGTATTTCTGACTTTAGAATTTCCTTTGTTGGAAACGCCCACCCTTCATGAACTCTTTTTTCTTCTTCAGATCTCCTGACACAGGACCTTCCTTATCATTGTCCTGAGTTTGTTAAAACTGGCTTTTTTAAAAATCCAGCATATACGTGTGGCTACACTCTGCTTTGGTTTCCTTTGAAATCAAGAATTCTAGTAGAACATGGTCACTCTTGCCCAGAGTTCCCCTTATTGCCACTTCCTCCACTAAGTCATCTCTACTGGTTAAAATCAAGTCAAGGATAGCTAGTCCACTAGCTTCTTTCTCCACTTTTTGTAGGAGAAAATTATCAGCCACACAAGCCAGGGATTTCTTAGAAGGACCATACTCGGCAGAATTTGCCTCCCAACATATATCAGGATAATTAAAATCTCCATCACTACTACATCATGTCTTTTTGAAATGTTTGCAATTTATTTTTCAAAAGTTTCATCTGCATCCTCCCCTTGATTAGGCTAGTGGTAATAGACTCCAACTGCCATGTTCCTTTTGTTTTTTGCCCCAAGTACATTGATCCAGATGCTCTTAACAGGACAGCCAGTCTCCTTCTCCTGTATTTCTGTGCAGGAATGTTTATTTTTGACATATACTGCAACTTCACCTCCCTTTCTATTCTTTTTGAACAAATTATATCCTTCAATTGTGGTATTCCAGCCATGGAGACATTCCACCAAGTTTCAGTTATTCCTATCAAGTCAAATTTACCCTCCTGAAGTAAGATTTCCAGTTCTTCTTCTTTGTTTCCCATACTCCTGGCATTTGTATATAGACACCAGGGATTTTGTGATTTGTGGCCTGCTTTTCTTTGTACATTTTTGAGATTATGATTATTAATTTTAATGCTATTATTGATCCCCGTTTGAACTGTTTGGGCCATTTCTCTTGTGTGAAAGGCTCCATCTATCTTTGCTTCTGTGCTTGTGTCTCCCTCCCCCTTACAGTTCACTTTAAAGCCCTCCTGATGAAGTTCTTCATGCTGTGGCCATACACATTCTTCTCAGTCCTTATGAGGTGCAAGCCATCTCTTGCTAGCAGCCCATCTTCCAGAAGGTTTGGCCCGTGGTCCCAAAAACCACATCCCTCACATCGACACTACCTTTGTGGCCAATCATTCACCTCGAGTATTTCCCTTTCCCTTTCTATTTCTCTTACAAATACTGGTAGGATGGATGAGAAAACTATCTGAGCCACAAAGTCCTTAAGGTTCCTTCCCAGAGCTTTGAAGTCTGATGTAATCACTTTGAAATTGCTCTTGGCTGTGTCTTTTGTTCCCACCTGGATGAGAAGAAAGGGATATGTATCCGTGGGTTTTATGAGTGATGTCAATCGTTTTGTCACATCCCTAATCTGTGCTCCAGGGAGACAGCATACCTGGCAGGTCCATGGATCTTCCGTTTCCATCCCACACAGTAGGGAGTCTCCTATTACAACTACTCTTCCTGTTTTGTTTTTTTTATATATAGTGTGGGTTCAGTGCCTCTGCTTCACTAGGTTGCAGTCTCATGCACTCCTGTGATGTCTCCTCTTTGACTTTGTCTGCTTACTGTCTGCCAGATTCCTCATCAAGAACCTTAAAGCAGTTTTGCAGTTCCATTAGTGAAGGTAATCTTCTCCTTCTTTTGCTCCTAAATATGACTCTTTCCCATGGTGCTTCCTCCACTATGTTTGCTCTCTTCTCAGCATTCTCCTCCTCTGCCTTCCCTTGTTGCTGTTCCACCTCCAGTGCCTCGACTGACTCCCGCGGCTGCTCAAGGGTTCTGTCAATGTATACTTCACCTTTCCTTATAGCCTTTAGTGTGGCTATTTGTTGCTCCAGTTCTCTCACTTTTTCTTCCGACAGTGCCACCAGTTTGCACTTGTTGCATGTGTATGCCATGTTACAATCAGGCACAAAAAACAAATGTTGTGCAAACTTTGCAGGTCACCACAACTGAAGTGTATCTTCCCTCCATAGTCCCTGATAGTTTTTTGCTTTCATCTTTTTGCATATGAATGCCCTTTCCTTTATTTTGTTACATTGAACATAGCTGGAAAGTCCATTAATATATAGCTATATCCAAAATATCCAAAATATTTGTTAGGGGCCTCCTCCTTGGCCTTCCCTGTTGAACTCCCCATGAAACTTCTGTTAGCTCACTTTGTTTGCTCACTCTGGTTGTGAGCTCCCTGGGTCTGCCTTAGCTTTATTCCTTAGCTGTTCTATGTTAGGAGTCAACACTCAAAAGGCCCCCCCTGCTCAGAAATAGGTGACCCCAAGCTACCCCAAGATTTAAACTAGTTCACATAAATTGAAAAGACCAATCTTGCTAATCTTGACAGAATTCTTGGTCCCACCTGCATTTCTTTATTTGGAAATAATCTAGGATGCAGAGGCTGCAATATTGGTCCTACAAAAAAGGCCTTTCAAATGGGAGAAACAGTGATTTCTTAAAGCACTGCATGTGTGAAGCTTGCCAGAAAGAAAACTTCAGCAAAGGATACATTGTAGCTCAGTGGGTGGGGGAGAAGGGCAACTAAAGATATGGCCATAGTAAAGATGGTCTACAGGATGCCCTCTTGTGCTCACTACTGTTTACCAAGAGCTACCAAGCAAGGGGAAATCCTAGAAACTGACTCTTTTTTTCAATCAGTTAACCACTTTTCACCCCAAAAGAAACAATTATCATGTCTGTTTTTCAACAAGTTCTCTAGGTGTTTATTGCTTGGAAAATATGAATCGTCATCAACAGCTGTGATGAAACCTGTGCTTTTAGGGGACCAATTGACAGAGGCTATGTACCATTTACAATGTACTATGTAAAAGGTACATAGTAAATTGACCCTTTAACTCATTGTCAGTGTTATGGAGAGCAATAGATGTAACTTCACATTTCAGATCTTGGGTTTTGCAGATTCAAAGGATGGAGGTCTTACTTCTTTCTTCCAATCTGCCTTAAGAACCCTCAGTCTTTCTGATGAAGTATGGTACCAGCTCAACCTGAGCTTCAAAATACTTTGGCACACAGGGACTAGGAACACCTCTTGTGCTAACTTCCATTCACATTTGTCAAAAAACAGCCCTGACAGTTGCTGTTGCACTAAATGCTACACCATCATAGAATCATGGACCTCTACAGCTAAAAGGAATTCCAAAGGTCATTGAGTCCAACCCATTGCCAAAGGAAAAAACTCACAACTGAAGCATCCCTGACAGGTGGCTTATTTAACCTCTGCTCATTCCATTGTTAGAATGAACAGAGTCCATTCCATTGTGAATCCATTCCATTGTTGAACAGCTTTTGCTGTCAAGATTTTTTTCTTTCTTTTTTTAATTTTTAATAAAATAAAAACATAAATGACATATAGAATCTGCTGTCAAGATTTCTTCCCGACATTTAGCTGAATCTCTTGTCTTGTAATTTGAATCTGTTGCTTTAGGCCTACTCTCTGAAGCCACAGAAAACAAACTTGTTCCATCTTCCATGTGATAGCATTCTAAATAAAGATTTGCTTCAGTGTTTTAGAGTTTAATAATGCTGACATTCGGACAAAAAAACTTGGCTCCAGTTGCTGTAGCAAAACAAGAAATGGCCACAACAGGAGGAGATTGACAGCAGCAACCCTGGTGAAAGCCAACACCTCTCCAGGGAAACTAATCGCTGAGCCCTGGGAGGGTCCATATCAACTTCACAGAACTTTATTTACTCCACGTGCAGCTGGCAGAACAGTTATTTTGCATCCAGGCATGGCAAGGAGGGTAGTACATAGCTTATTAGACTGGCTGTGTTCTAGAATTTGCTTGCTTTTCCTTTCAGGTAGCTGGCCTGAGACTTCATTACACTTAGAATTGAGTGTATATGTGATTGATGACTGACTGGCTTATGAAGGCTTTGACTAGACAGGTCCAAGGACCACTAGGAACTGTACCCCTCTCCCATTTTCTACTTCGTTTTATTTTTAATGCCTGCCACTGACATTTATTTGCAGAATGCCCCTCCCCTTTCTTTTGGGTGCCTATGCATGTTCTAGGGTGGGTGGTTGCCAAACCTGCAGCACTCTGATTCGTGTAGGCAGTGGGTGGACACATTTGGCCAAGACGTATTGACTGGGGACATCTTTCTTGGCACACCTTTTCTCTGAGCAGGGCTCCTAGATTAGGCAAAACAAGGGAAGGAAGCAGGCAGGCAGGCAAGCAGTAGGAGTTTTGCCAACAAAATGAAAGTCCACCACGTTCTTACGTAATAGCACTGTTTGGAACCTTTCATACCAGCTCAGATGCCTTTATTTTCCAATATTTTGGAGCTTTTTAACTCCCAAGCCAGAAACAGAAATAGCATATAAATATCTGCAGAAACCTGACGACAAATTGGTCCAGCCACCTTAAATTAGACCTCAGAACAGGTCAGTCCCAATTTGTATGAGAAATGTTTGGATACAAATTAGATTGGACAGTATGTGCACACCCCTAGTTTCACAGAATACATATTTGTGACAAAGAGGCTACAAAGTTACATTTCCAAAGCAACGGAATGAGTTTATTTCTGCTATGAAAAAACATTATTCCAATATAAGACATCACATTGTCTAGTTGCTGTTAAAGTTACTTTTAATTAGCATTTTTGGGCATTTTGAAGTCATTTTGATTGGAACTTTTGAAGTTTTATGACACTCTTGTCAGTGCTAAAGGTTTTTAATGTCATGAACACCAGTAACCTGTTGAAATCTCCGTGTGCACGATGGCAATTGTACAAGCAGTTTGCAGCTTTTGACAGAATGCCTGTTCTATGACCACTCATGCAACTGGTTGTGTGCCAGAAACACCAGCACCGTGTACAACTACCATTGCACACTTGGATATTTCAACAGCATAGTGGCCAAGAATATAATTAGTAGCCCAATGAGCTTCTTTTTAAAAGGAGGAGGAGGAGGGAGGGAACTGAATTGAATAAGAACAATGAATTACTTGGGTGGTTTACATTGTCATGAAAAGCAGGAACAAATCACTTTTAAAAAGTAATTTTCTGAGCTCTGCAATTTTTTTTTTTTTTTTTTTTTTGGTCTCCTGCCTCCCTTTTGGCAGCCTGTCAGCTACTTACAGTGGTATCAAGCTGTACATTCTAAGCATGATATTTCTGTTAATGGTTTCTCATGTCTTGTGGACTCTTCACTTGAATACTGTGGACTCGTGCTGTTCAGCTCCGTGGGCTTCAGAGCAATGATAGCAAGTATATCAGTTTTGTCAGTTAGCCTGAAGCAGAGCCTGCAGTGAACAAATTGATGCAGAACATGCCAACAAAATACCCCGTAAATGGTACATTCTGCAGATTTTTTTCTAAGTGATTAATACCAAAGCTGGGTCTCTGTTCATTGAAAATTTGGCACCTGTAGTTCATGATTTTGGGCAGAGAAAATTTGCTCCTGCTGAAATTTCTTACCTGCACAGATGTTGTAGACAGGAAGCTTGTTTTCATTTCATTATTTTGCTCTGAAATAGGAAATGTGCTTTATTGTAATGTTTTGATGAACTGGGCATGAAAGACGTAAATATGGGATTTAAAACTAGCAAAGTACATATGTCACATGGGATCTCTACAGACATAAATAACCTCTTTTTCAAGTGCAGCTCTGCATTTACCCATGGTTGCAGTTAACTTTTGCTTCAATGATTGAACCACAAAGTGTGAAAGTGCAGCAGGCACCCATCAGTGGATGGGGAAAAAACACAAAAAAACCCAACAACACCCCCATAAGGAAGCAGAAGGAGGGAATGACCCATGGTTTCAGATGTCTCTATACCAATGTGGAGAGCATGGAAAAAAAAACTTGAATTCTTAACACAGGAAGGCAAAAATGATATAATAAGCATTCTGGAAACCTGGTGGGATGAGACGCATGACTTGGAATGTAATGATTGAGCAATATAATTATTCTGAAAGTACAGATTGATTAAATAGGACAAAAGAAGGAAAAACACTGTTATGTAAAGAATGTATGATTATGAAGAGATGCATAAGCTGGAGCAGGGCATACTGCTGGAAAGCATTTGCCCGCCCAGCCCGGAATAAAGAGACGAGACACATGACATGGGGTAACTGGGCCACAATTTTATTAACTTTTATTAACTTTAATTCCCCTTTCACAAGGGGGCCTACCGTAGTGCAATTCTGGTCTGCTTCCAGAGTCTATCATGACTTCCGGTCCAGACCATGTTTAAGTGAATTCCTAATCCGGAAGTGTACTATCCTACCAAACAGCACGCCCCCAGGCATGATGTTACCGGGATGCCTTGCTTCCCCTCCCCTCAGCTAACTCCTGCTAATACCAACCTGAGAGGAGAGGTGCTTGGCACCCCCTGATTGCCCCCTTTTGAACTCACTTGGACCTATTCCTTTTGCACTACCCGCCATTGTGACCTATTTAAGTGTAACTTTCAAACTTACCATCACCGCCCTCTCTAGTAAGAATGGGATGGGCGAACCACCCGTACCTAGAGCCAATACAGGTACAGGTCAAAAATTCCCATCCGGCCCCGAAGCGACCAGCTAATCGCATTCTTAACACGTAGGGTGGGTGGGTGGGCCAACTTGACTCCGACAAAGAGGGCGATGCAGGGCTGAGAAGCATTTTTAAGGCTTCTGTTCTCGCCCACTCACCCTGATCCCGCGATGTCTCACCTCCTCCGGACAGGCGGTCAAAATAGCCCCATCATGGCAGCTGCGCGCCTCACGGAGAGGCCGTTGTGTAAAACTCAGAAAGGAGAAACTAGTCAGTGAAACAGAAGTAGTGGGATCTTGAGATGAGAGATGCCATGCCCTCTTGTAAATTGTTATACTGAGCAAGGAGAAAAGTGATGGCAGTATAAACACACGCTCTGGGCTTTAATAAAGCTGACTTCAATAAGCATAAGGAAATATTTGGTGGGATCCCATAATGAGAAGTCACCAAAGAGAAGGAAGTACATAAAAGATAGAGATTTCTTAAAGGCAACATACTGAAGGCGCAATCACAAACTATCCCTACAAGAAATAAAAGTGAGAGACATATATATATATAAAATGAAAAACTGAGTAAAGGAAAACATACAGATGAGGGGCACATATAGGAAATGGAAGGAACGGCAAATTGAACAAAAGAGCATTCATGATTGCTGGCTTCACAGCTATACAGTGGACCCTCGACTTACAGACGGCTCCACCTGCGGACTTTTCGACTTACAGACTTCTCCGGCTGCAAAATTTCCCATCAACTTGTGGCCGGAAAATCGACCTACGGACTGGAAGGGGGAGGCGGGGAAAGCGCCAAATTAAAATTTGGCGCTTTCCCCGCCTCCCCCTTCCGGTCTGTAGGCCGCCGATCGTGCCTCCGGAGGCCTTCCAGGGCTTCTCCGCCGCCATGGGAGGCCTCTCGGAGGTCCCCCCTCACCGCCGATCGTGCCTCCGGAGCTCCGGAGGCACGATCGGTGGCGAGGGGGGGCCTCCGAGAGGCCTCCCATGGCGGCGGAGAAGTCCTGGAAGGCCTCCGGAGGTCCTCCTCGCCACCGATCGTGCCTCCAGAGAAGTATGGTAGATTGCTTGTCACTCTCTGTGTCATTTGACAATTGCTCAGCAGGAGGTGGCATCCCTGGATGACACTTACAAGGTACTGTTGAGGTCTTTCATCTTTACATATTCTTTGCTGTTCTGTTGAAACGAATGGAGCAACTTAGGGCATGTCCAGATGGGGGAAGTTTGAGTTGTCTGTTTTGCATTTAGAAGGTTCTTATCTTTAGTCTTTAGTTTTCTTATCTATTTTATCTCTCATTTGAGCAATCCTTCTGTTCACACTGATCAACCTTTTTTTTCTCCCGTGAGAAGGATCCAGACAGATCTTTGGATTGCCATGCTTTGTCCCCCTTTCTTTGTCACACCTCTTCTGCCCCCTTCCCTGCGTTTGCCTGCAGCCATCATTCATTGGGTCACGGAAACTTTCCTGTTGTTGTTGTTAAAAAAAGGAGGAGTATGATTGCTAAAAGTCTCATCCCTATGGCTCAGTTTCTGAATCAACTACAGCAGAAGCTGAAATGTAATCCAAGAAGTGGCTAGAGAGAGCCTGGAAGATGCACAACAAAAACATTGCCATAATGCAAAAGCAAGGCACTGTGATTTCAATGTGGTGGAGCAAGTATTGGTTCTAAGCTCCTAATAATCTGGGAAGGTCCATTTGTGGTGAAGAAGAAACTTAGAGCTATGAATTACTTAATTGAGAGATTTGCATGTGGGCTAAAGCCAAAAGTTTACCATGCCAATAGTATAAAACCATATGTGACCAGAAATGAGGTGATTACTGCCTGCTTTACTGGAAGGTAAGGGAAAAGAATAATGGATGGGTGATCAGAAGTGATGATCCTGCTATGGAATCATTCTAATGTTTGAATTATGATGTGTTTTCAAAAATTACTATTCACATTTTTGATGTTCTGCACTCTCAGTGTGTTAAGTATCTTTCAATGTTATTTTTCTATAGAAAAGTTATTGATAAATGTAGCAGTCTGAAGCTTTAAATGTTAAGTTCAGTCATAATGGATTGCATTGTCTTGAATGAGTTATCATGTGGCTTAGAACTAGAGAAGGGATGTTCGTATTCATATACAAATATGAATGAATCTCCCGGACCGAGGTGGCCGGAAGCCCAGTCCCGCCTCTCCAAATCAACCCATCCACTTATGGATCACCGTGTGGTGTGTGTGACCAGCATCCTGCTTCTTGTGCCAATCTTGGACATAGCCCAGGAAGTGCATCTCTAACTTCCGGCACTGCTGGCCACTCAGCAGCTGAGCAGGGACACTCATCACCCTGCCCGCTGGCTGGAGTGACCAGCAGTGCAGGGAGGTGGAGACGTGCTAGCTGGGGCATGTCTGAGATTGGCACGACGAGCAGGATGCCAGCTGCACACACTGTACAGTGACCCTTATGTGGATGGGTTGGTTCTGGGAGGTGGGACTGGGCTTCCCAGACACCTGGGTCCAGGATATTTGTATTTGTATATGTATACAGATATCCCATCTCTAGTTAGAACGATGGCAACTTTATATGTATGACATAGTGAAACTGCATTGTATCTACCTAGCATGGTATATGTAATGTCACCAATGTATCTAGAATAGTGCTGTATCAATAAGAAAACAAACAAACTTCTTTTTGGGGGGCCATTTTTACATTTTCCCCCCTAATGGGAAGCCACACCAGTGAACATGATGGTAAATGCTATCTGCAGGATACCTGATTTCTCCCTCTCTTCTAGCATGAACCTCCACATTTTTTTTCTACACACTGAAGGAGTTAGGATCTAAATCAATATTTCCATGCTCAATAAGGGATGATTAAATGTTTCTGGAGAAACAAGAAATCAGGACTTGAAATCAGGGTGAGACGTGGCACAGCGGTTTTCCTATGTGCCTCTATGGTTCTTTCAGGCCCTGGCCTTGTGAATTCCTTGTCCAATCAGAGGTTGGAATGATTAGCCCCCTGGTCTCTCGAAACCAGAGATAGAATGCTGAAGGAATGCAAATATTGACCATCCTTACGATCTAAAAACTCCGGCTTGTTGGGCAGCTTTATGTTGCTTGGCCAGGTTTGTGTAATGTAACAAGGGAGGTCCACCTTGCCAGTTATTAAAGTGTATTTAATTGAAGCAACACCATCACCCAAGACAGCAGGAACCAGACATTGGTCTCAGTGTCTTCATTCGTTCAGAGTCAGGTAGCTGAAGATAGCACATCAATATCTTCAGGAAGAGACCAAGCATTAGGTGGGGTGAGGCCACTACTATAAGCAGCAAATGTGAGGGTGGAGCAGCATCAGCATCCGTCATTGGCTTGTTCCTCCTAAGCCCTCCTTCTGGCTCCCTTCTTCTTGGAGTACAGATCTCTAGTGGAGAATAGGCCTTCCTGCTTCCTTAAATGGGCTTGCTACTGGCAAGATTCACCTAGCAGACCAGTCAGTGGCACTAACTACTTCTTTGTTTTAGGCAGAGAAAAGTCCCCAGCTTGTCCTGTCTTTCTTCTTCATATGCAACCATTTTTGGAGAATTGCCTGAAGGAACTCCTTGACCACATTTTCTTCATGGCAGTGAATGTCCCAGGAGGTCACAGTTGTTGGTATCCAGACAGCATAAACCTGCTGGGTACTAATTTAGCATTGTGAGTACATCTTCTCCTGTTTCAACAGACAGGCAAGAGACGTGGAGGGTTCATCCTTGCATGCATGCACACCCCATATCCCTGCTCTAATGTTTGAGCCTTATAGCTAAATCCTCCTTAGTTTAGGAGTTTCTTAAATGGCTCACAGTTTGCCAGACAGGTATTCTGTGGAAAAGGCTTCACACTAGGATAAAGCTGGATGCCAATGGGTCTCTGTGTACTAAAAACATGTAAAGTGTACCACCTAAAGACAGTGGCTGAAGTCCTGTTGCTTAGTGTAGGGAGTCACACAAGGATAGGCCATTGAATTAGTGGGGATTTGGTGCATCAACTATTCCTTTGAATCAACATTCTATTGATTCAAATGGACCTAGTCTTGTGATTTCTTTTAGCATTGTTATACTTTGAAGACCAAACAGTTCTGTTTGGCAGAAGGTTTTATAGGTTGCAGCTCACTTTTTCACTCCAGGACAGGTAGGCTGCAGTCTCTCAAAGCTTATGCCCAAAACACACACACACACACACACACACATCAATTGTTAGTTTTTAAAGTATGTCTGTAAACTGTTGCTTTTGATGCTACAGACTAACATGACTATTGTTCAGGAAACGACTAAAGAAAAATGTAGATACTGAGAAGAAATCTACTTGGAGTTTGCTATAATTTTGCCTTCTGATTGGCTGGCTCAGCTACATAGCAGGTTAATATAATTTGATCATTAATCAGGATAAATGTTGATAAAAAATGTCCTGGAAAAAAAAGAGTTTTGTGACTATCAGGCGACGTTATAGCAGCTGCTTGTCACTCAGTTTCTGATATGTGTTTCTTCTTTTGTACCACAAGGGGTCAGACTTGCCCCACCAAAGAGACTACCTTTTTTTTTCCCTTCATGGGTACATAGCAGACAGGATTTCTATAAATGCATGGGAATTTCATGTTTGCAGGTAGAATGAGACAGGTAGTTAAAAATTTATATTGTGTATTATTTCATTCTGGGTTTATATTGATGGAAGTGGCAAAACAGGCAATTCATCTTCATTTGCCAGCTTGATTGGCACATGCTAACAATCTGAATAGGTGGTTCAGTTCTGCTCTGATAGAGCAATTACAGGATATGGGGTATAGAGCTCGAAATGTCACTATGATAATGTGTAAGCCGAAGTGAATGGAAAAGAAGTTGGACACGTTTAGAGGTCCCTGTCATTCATATCTCAGGACCTTGCCCATCTATTGTATAATTCAATTGACAGTGAGAAACATGGCAGGCTTTTCAATGATCTATTTACTTCCAATTTAGAAGCATCCTTCTACAGCCAGTGTGAGCTTCAGGAAATAGAAACCTGCAATCTTGATAGCACTGGCTCCAAAAGAGTTTATTAAGGGGCAGACCCACATCAGAACTTGGTGTTCTGTTTTTGCTACCCATTGGCCGTTCCTGGCCTACACTGGAATTGAGGTCAGATCAGGATGTGATGTTAAGCATGTCTCTGAATCCTACGCTTGGCACTGTCCTCACCTTTCTTTAAAAGACAACAGCAAACTCATTAAAAACAATCATGGTGACTCTCCCCACCCAAGCCCAGATTGTGGGGTGGTGGTGGTGGAGGAAAAGATTCTAATATTTTTCCTCCTCTTCTTTTTCCCTACTGTTTTGTCCCCATGCTAGAAGCCCTTATTATTGAAAATAGCAATTTAGTGTGGCCATGGCAAGCCACATTTATTCTTTTAGTTTAATCTTTGTACATCACCCTTCATTATATTGAATGCCACAAGTCCATGTAGATGACAACTCCAAGGAGTAACTACTAATGTTCTTATGTACATGGCAGCAAAGACAACATTGTAGTTTTTGTCTGAGCGTGATTGTCTCATTTGTCCCCCTCAAATAACTCAATATAGCTCATAACCCAAATAGAGACTTCAACCAAGAAATCAGAACAAGACTGAGAGTCAGAAGGGCAGCGATGAAGGAATTAG
>JBAJHW010000272.1:0-25000 GCA_037013535.1 Intellagama lesueurii
CCGCTGCTATTACCAGTGAGCTGCCTGGAATCCTCTCATTGGGGCCCAAGGTAGCCTGGAATGAAGTGAAATGAAACGTTTCAGTTAAAGCCTCAGGGAGGATTTCATAAAGAAATGTCTCTCCCAGGGCTTCCTTGCATTAGTCAAGCAGAAGACAGTTTCCTCTATGGAATACTAAATCCAACAGCCAACAATCTATTGATCAGCATCCACAATCAGCAAAATACATTTTCTTTTGTCTAGGTTATGAATGAATGTATGCACATCTGAGAATTCTTTATCTAGCCCACAAAATCTATATTCTTCTCTCACACTGTGTAAGAAGGTACTTATTTACAGTGTGGACTACTGAAAGGTCAACCAATAATTTGCAGTTAATGAAGAAATGTGTTCCTGTTGAATAGTACCACAAAACAAATCCAATTTGCTTCATTTTTGCCCCCATACAGATTACCCATCACTCAATTATTTCACATTCCAATCTAATTAATGTTCCAATTAATTAGACCTCTTCATGTTCTGAAGCAAATGTTCTTTTCACTGATTGCAAGATATTTCCCCTTTCCTGTTGTGGGGGTGGCCGTGGGAGGAGGACCATTAAGGGATTTTGGAGTGTGTTCTAATGAGATAAAATTAGGCAGGTAAAGAGATTATCTGAAGTGCCAAGGGAAAAAAAATGGGTCTAAATATAATGGTTGCTAAAATTGCTAATAATTGCTGGCCCGTAGTGACTAGACTGGAGCAAGCCTTTCTTAATAAGATTCAGAATTTCACTGCCATTAGGCATTCTGCACTATTGATGGTGCTATTGCTGACAGAAGCATGTAGGTTGTCAAAACTGCTTAATTCCAGTTGAGGCAAATGTTGACCTCTGACATCAATAGACCAGATTATGGCTGCTCCGCAAGCTTTTGCAGGAATACCAGAGGAAAGACATGCAAGACCTTTGCACTCTTCTCCTCAAGGGAATAGAATTAGAACAAGATGTTGAGTTTCTACGGCTAAGGGCTGATGCACTTGCCCACGTTTGAGATGGAAGAGTAATTTCAAAATAATTTTTCCATCGCCATCCCTTGCCCTCTTTTCATGGAAATGAAGCAGTGTTATGAAAGAGCTGCCTCTTGAATACGTAACAGAAAATGTGAGTAACAGGATAGCCTCTCCTGTCTTATTGCAAACACACTCAAGATGTCTGCTATTTCAAGAGCTGTCCAGTCTGACTCAGATTTTTAAAAGGTGGCTTTGAAGTGGTGGGTTTGCCCATCAGCAGTTAGCACCAGGACATGGCCTGAATAGGCACACAGATCAACTGGAAACATCCCCCTCTCCACTATGGTGAGATGTATTATATTTCTCTTTCGATCAAAGTAAATATTTCTAAATTTCCATCCATACAAATATAATGACATATGCATTTTTCTCCTATTTTTCCTCCTCATGTGTGTGTGTGTGTGTGTGTGTGTGTGTGTGTGTGTGTGTGTACATGCATGCATGCTCATTTTTAAATGGCCATCCTATTCAAGTATGCCAGCTTGTAACCTTACCAGATGGAGGATTTTCATCAGATCACTCTACCATGATTGTTGAGAAAAAAACAAAGTGTGGTCAATCTTCCAAGCAGAAACTGGGTAGGAAATCCATATGGACCCTGAATGCATCACTGGCCAATGATGTCTGTGATAACCTGTATATAAATAGGATGAGCCTAGCAAGACACATAGCAGTAGATCAACAAGAGATTCTGCATACTAATAGTTGAACAAGAGAAACAGCAAAACCCTTTCCCCCCTCCTAAATCGGGTTGCTGAAATCAAGAAAGTTTTTAGTGAACCAAGGATTAAATGTGTGTGAGAAAGATTTGTGTACAAATTCAAGTTCCAGTCCTGTGAACAAATTTCCAGGCTGATCATGTACTCAGAGGTGACACCTTGTGTTCTGTTCCCTTTCCAGAGGCATTATTTTCCATGTTTCTTTGGTTGGTGGATCTCTGAGTTCTAGAAGAAGATTCCATAAGCCTAAAGTCCACCTGCCCCTGTCATAAATTCCCTGGATCAGTTATTCACATCCAGATTCATTGCGAAATACAGTTCAAGGAATAGATAAAGAAATGAGGGCATAAAAAGAAGGCATAATATCCTTTTCCCTGGACTGTTTTTTTGTTTGTTTGTTTGTTTGTTTCTTGGGACGAGATAATAGTATCACAGAGCAATTATGGATGCACAGAGAGGCAGGCACTTATCC
The DNA here is from genome assembly GCA_037013535.1 of Intellagama lesueurii. NCBI lineage: Eukaryota > Metazoa > Chordata > Lepidosauria > Squamata > Agamidae > Intellagama > Intellagama lesueurii. The sequence goes on from JBAJHW010000272.1 coordinate 2,242, forward strand.
CTTCCAAGGTCATACAAATATGTCAGGACAGGAACGACAAGGACAACAAGGGCAAGGATGATGACGACAACGGCAACGACAACAACAACAACAGGAAATGCTCTTCCACTTTTCCACTTTCTCCAGAGTTCTTGATATCTCATTTATCCCAGGAAGGTTCTCAAAACTCTTGATAGTTCAGAGTCCATGAGAACAAGGTGAACATCTGTGTCTCAAGGGCCATCCCTGTTATTGGGCTATAGTGGCTGGATAACTGGATAGCCTCCACTGTAATAGCATTGCAGTCTTCTGATGCAACTGATTTTTCAAACACATAAAGAGGTTTTTTTGGAAGCCAATGTGCATTTAGTATACGCATTGACATATTTGCTGTGCTGGTTTGTCAGAGCTTAAGGTTGAATTTCTCCACAGTGCATGCGCATGTGTGTGCATGCGCATGCACGCACACACATACACACAAGATGATGATGCTATGTGAAGAGATTATTTAAAGTAAACTATAAGAAAGAATTAATATTTGGTCTGATAAACTATCTGTCAGCTACATCCATGGGCACCACAAGAAATGAAGGGCAGTAAACACTCTAAAAGTCAAAAGGGTCTCTCTGTGTGCAGAATTGTTGAAGAGTGAGGTTGGAATAATTTCATGAACAGTAAAATGAAACTATTTTGCCTTCTGGGAAGCTTAGAATTTTTAGGGAAAGTATTTTCATATTCAATGCTGCCTGACAAAGTGACCTTTCTGTGGATTGATTTAAAGCAAGGAATGCAGATCACATTGTCTTTGCTGCTGGCCTGTAGCTAGAAAGGGCTCTCTTACTTTTAAAGGGTGAACAAGACACTGGAGAGGATATGCTCCTGAGGAATTTGACTATACCTTCTTTAGCCCTATTGCAATCAGCACCACACTCAGTCGCTACGAGGAACAAAGTCAGAGCTTGTGGGGTGATAATAATCCCGTTCCGGTTGAAACTGCAAAGGATAGAGGGTAGGAAGAGGACAGTTATTTTGAGCATTATTATAAAACTCAGCTAACATATTAAGGATCCACTTGTATGCCCGCTTACCTGTGATTAAGCCCCATTGAATTTTGTATTGCCCAGTTTCATATAAGAAGCTGATCTTGTTCCTTTCCTTCCAGAGTTTGGATAACTTTTTTTTAAAAGTAGTAACTCTAAACAATGGTGTTGGGTTGCGACCAGACCCATCTGTCAAGTTCTTCAGCCAAGATGTTCTCAATTTTGCACACATACACACACCCATATCTTTTATTTAGAATGAGCAGCTATAAAAACTGTACTTTATCTTCCTCATTGCATGGGCATGCTACTCTAAACTGTAAATTGAACCATACCTCCTTCACTGCTGGCGTCAGAACGCCTTTGGGAAGAAAGCTAGCATATGGGCACAGGGCTATGTGACACCCATATTTCTGTCCTCCAGTGAATTTCCATTGCTCCCTGCTTCTAAACATCAGCTGACTAAGGCAGCTGACTCATTCTGCTAATGGGAGCCTGCCGATTCTTGGAAGAGTGTCTAATGCTCCTGGCAAGCCCTAGTGCAGCTACTATCCAGCTTTGAATGGAATTTTGTTCAGAGTGATCTGGAGATGACTACACACAAAGATACAGGCAGCTGGTTGAAGGGCTCAAGGTACACTCCACCCTGCCCTGCCAAAAAATGGCACAAGCTAGGCTGGCAGGGTGGTAGAAATGCTCCATAAATGAACTGTAGATAAATCAGAGACATGAATCACGATCTGGCTCATCCCCGCATAGTAAATAAGAAAACACAACATTTTTCTCCCTGTTGCAGTGTGGCAGTAACGGTTGGTTGGTTGGTTGATCTTGAAGGGATTTTGCACTGTTTTGTGATGAACTTCTATTTTCTATAAATGCACAGAATTTACCCCTGCTTTAAGAGTTGCCTTTTTACAACTATTAAAAAGGGCTGGCATGTGTTGCTTGCATACTTTTGATCAATCAGCCTTACCTTTTTGTGTTTACCATGTATGTGCATGCATGTGTGCTTTGCTACATAAGGCAGAAGAGACTAGCTCAAGGACTACTTGTGCAAATTGCAGAAAACAAGACAAAAAAGTGTCGAAGTCTCATACTGGAGGCAAGCCTATCATGGGCCTTGGAGAACATCAATGGCTGTTTTGCTCCATCAGGATGGTAAGTCCTGATCAAAATTTCACTATCAAGAAGATTTGTTTTCCACATGCCTAGTGGAATTGCTGTATTAGGAAAGAGGCACATTGCACTTCCCCCAGTTCTTGGTGTACTTACACCAAGTTATCCACATGCAGTTGGCAAGGGTGTCTGTATCATTCTTGCCACATTTACCAAGGATGTTACTCTAACAGAATAGCTATCAGAGTGAAATTGTGTGAAATTTATCATAAACCTGTCATGGCTGGGCATCTGTTTGTTTTTAAATATAGCATCAAAAGAAACGTTTCGATAAATGCTGATCATTTTAAACTGGAAACATTGTTTATATCAAGAGTGAGCAAAATGAAGCCTGTGGGCCACATGTGGCTTTTGGAGGCTCTACCACCATCTTTTGCTGCCACCAGTATCTGAAATATGGTTGCTGTTGCTGAAAGAATGACAATGCTGAATTTTGTGAGTACTGAAAAAGCTTCTTCCTCTGCCTTTTTTTCACCACCTCTCTGCTTCAGTGGGTAAGGAAGGAATCATTTGATTTTAAACCAAAGAAAGGAAATTTCAACTAAACAGCAGGTAGAACTTCCTGTTTGACAGTGGAATGGACTACTTCAAAAGATGGCGGACATGCCCTTGTAGGAAGTTTTTAAACAAAGGTTGGATGGTCATCTGTCAGGAATGACATAACCGTGGATTTCCAGCTTTATTGGACTTCATGACTCTTGGGATTTCTTCCAGCTTTACAGTTCTATGTTTATAAAGTTAGCAGTGACTTAGAAAAGACTCCAACCGATGTTTGAAGCAGCAGCAACATGGGTGCTAAATAGAGAGGGACATGGACCAACTGTTCAGTGGTTCATGCTGGTTCATTTCCGGCCAAACAAGTGTTTGGCAGTTCCCAGCCTTGCCTCCTTCTCCAAGCACTGCCGCTCAGTGGGCACCCATCAGAGGGTGAGTTGGGAAGCATCAAACACATGTTTAGCCAATAATCGAACAGGCACAAACTGCCAAACCAGCATGAACTGCTGAACTGGCAGTTCATGCCCATCTCTAAGGCTAAATAATTACCCATAAAACTTTGAGTGTATTTTATGAACAGCACTCCCTCAAGACAGCATAGCAAGTTTTACTGATACCTTGTTGTTTATATAGTTGCATCAGTCATGTTCTATTATGCCCACTACCCATCTAGTGTTGGAAGGGAATTGCTTATAGAACAACGGAGGATGCTGTAGCTACAGTCCTTCATACTGCATTGTCACATGTGGAGCAGCAGGGGAACTATGTACGGCTGCTTTTTGTGGACTTTAGCTCGGCACTTAATACCATCCTCCCTCAGAGGCTGGTGGTTAAACTAAAGGACTTGGGACTTCCATATTCCACTTGTATGTGGATAGACAGTTTTTTGTCTGATTGCAGTCAGAGGGTTAGAGTAGGTCAATATACATCTACAGTTCTCAGCCTTAGTATTGGTTCACCACAAGGCTGTGTGCTGAGTCCCCTGCTCTATACCCTCTATACATATGATTGTATTTCTACTTATAACAGCAATACCATCATTAAGTTCACAGATGATACCACAGTAGTGGGGCTCATCTCTGAGGAGAATGAGTCTGCTTATAGGGACGAGGTGGAACGATTGGTAAAATGGTGTAGCGAGAATAACTTGCTTCTAAATACTTCAAAAACTAAGGCGCTTGTAATAGATTATAGGAAGAAGGGGATGGATATTCCACCATTATTCATCAGTGAAGACTGAGTAGAAAGGGTGAGGGTTTTTTTTTTTTTTTTGGGTGTCCATATTGAGGAGAACATTACTTGGAGTGTAAATACCTCAGAGGTACTAAAAAAGGCTCACAGAGATTGTACTTTCTAAGGATGCTTAGGAAGAATAATAACACTCAGAGATTGTTGGTGTCCTTTTATCGATGCTCAATAGAAAGTGTATTGTCATACTGTATGTGCACGTGGTACGCGGGTTGTGCAGTGGCCCAGAGAAAATCACGCCAGAGGGTGATTAATACAGCACAGAAGATTGTTGGGTGTCCCCTCCCCACCTTGGAGGAACTGTACAGGTCCCGCTGTCTTAAAAAAGCACAAAATATTATAAAGGACACCTCCCACTTTGGACACTCTTTGCTTGAACTACTGCCATCAGGAAGTCGATATAGATTTATTAAAACAAGGACAAATAGATTTAAAAACAGTTTTTATCCAAGGGCGACGACTTTGCTAAATTCAGTTAAGATTTAATCTGACTTTATTGTAGGGCTGCATAGGAATGTATTTTGTTACCGTTGTATTATGTTGGAATTTTGTAAGGAGTTTACATGCAGTTTTAGCTGAATGAGTGATGCACTGTCTGGATAGCACTCTGGTGATTTCATTGCACATGCAATGACAATAAAGCGTTATTCTATTCTATTCTATTCCATTCTATTCTATTCTTATCCTTGTTGAATTCTCACACTAAAGCACAGCAGAGAGGGCAGAAGTCTATTTTCAATTACACACCAAAGCTCATGCTAAATAGAAATAGATAAAGCTGTATTTGTCCATTGCTTTTTCCCCCCTGGGATACTGAGTGAAAGGAAGAAACTACTGTAAATGTAAGTGTTGTTCTGGAAAAACCAGCATTTACGCAACAGTTTTTGCCTAAATTATATTTAATTTATTTAATTACATTTAAGTACTTGTACTTAAGAGCTGGACCATAAAGAAAGCTGACCGGCGAAGAATTGATGCTTTTGAATTGTGGTGCTGGAGGAGGCTCTTGAGAGTCCCCTGGACTGCAAGGAGAACAAACCTATCAATTCTGAAGGAAATCAACCCTGAGTGCTCACTGGAAGGACAGATCCTGAAGTTTAGGCTCCAATACTTTGGCCATCTCATGAGAAGAGAAGACTCCCTGGAAAAGACCCTGATGTTGGGAAAGTGTGAAGGAAAGAGGAGAAGGGAACGACAGAGGATGATATGGTTGGACAGTGTCATCAAAGCTACCAACATGAATTTGACCCAACTCCGGGAGGCAGTGGAAGACAGGAGGGCTTGCGTGCTCTGGTCCATGGGGTCACGAAGAGTCGGACACGACTAAATGACTAAACAACAACAACAACTTGTACATGTCCTGCTTATCTTAGGCTTGTGATGACTTCTTCATCAATTGTCCCTCTCCTTGGGAATGGGTCATATTCCTTGCATGCAAAAGGTCTCAGGTTCATTCTTTCCATCTCCATGTAAGGCTGGAAATGACTCTACAAGAAACCCTCTGATGGGTGCCATACAGTCAGCATAGGTGATGCTAAGCTAGCTGGATCAAAAGACTAAGAATGAGTCTAAATTCTATCTCCAGATCAACAGAACTGTGATAGGCACTCACATGGCCCCACAATACTCAAACATATTCCTGACTGATATATAACAATGCTTTCTTAAATGTTGCACCCAAAAACTACTCCTCTATCTGACATACATTGATGACATTTTTCTAATTTGGACCCAGAGAAAGGAATCCCTACTGAAATTCCACCAGAATTTCAAATATTTTCATCCAAACTTCAACCCCATCGTGGAATAATCTACACAACATGTGCGTTTTCTAGACATCACTGTAAATCTTCAACATCTTAGCACTATGCTGTACAAAAACCCCACCAATTGATATACCTACTTGTATGCTTCCATACAAGGCAAGACACCTGGGAAGGATAACATCCCTGCTCAAGTGCTGTAAAGAGATCATTACCTGTATGAAATCATCAGCTGTATGAAATCTTTTGTCTTTGCTGGAGGGAAGGTGGAGTACCACAGGACATGAAGGATGCAAACATCATCACATTGTATAAGAACAAAGGAGACAAGGGCGACTGCAATAGCTACTGTGGCATCCATCTTCTCAGTGTTGTAGGGAAGCTGCTTGCCCGTGTTGTGCTGAAGAGACTCCAGGTGCTTGCAGACAGAATCTATCCAGAATCACAGTGTGGATTTCAAGCTAATAGATCCACCACTGACATGGTATTCTCCCTCAGACAGTTGCAGGAGAAATGTAGGGAACAACAACAGCCACTCTTTGTGACCTTCATGGATCTCACAAAGGCCTTTGATTTGGTTAGCGGGGACGGCCTTTTTAAAATACTTCCCAAGATTGGATGTCCACCTTGACTCCTTAACATCATCAGGTCCTTTCATGAGAAAATGAAGGGCACTGTAGTTTTTGATGGCTCAACATCAGATCCCTTTGACATCCGAAGCAGAGTGAAACAGGGCTGTGTCCTCGCGCCGACCCTGTTTGGGATCTTTTTTGCTGTCATGCTGAAGCAAGACTTTGACGCTGCAACAGAAGGTGTCTATCTCCGGACTAGATCAGATGGAAAGCTCTTTAATCTCTCTAGATTGAGAGCGAAGACCAAAGTCCAGCTGAAATGCATGTGGGACTTCCTCTTTGCTGATGATGCAGCTGTTGTTGCCCACTCTGCTGAACACCTCCAACAACTCATGAATTGCTTTAGCAAGGCCTGCCAACACTTTGGATTAACAATCAGCCTGAAGAAAACACAAGTCATGGGCCAGGGCGTGGACTCACCTCCCTCTATTACCATCTCCACACAAGAATTGGAGGTTGTTCATGACTTTGTGTACCTTGGCTCAACGATCTCTGACACTCTCTCCCTAGATGTCGAGCTGGATAAACACATTGGCAAAGCAGCTACCACGTTCTCTAGACTCACAAAGAGAGTATGGCTCAATAAGAAGCTGACGGCATGTACCAAGATCCAGGTCTATAGAGCCTGTGTCCTGAGCACACTCCTGTACTGCAGTGAGTCCTGGACCCTTTGTGCACGGCAGGAGAGGAAGCTGAACACGTTCCATATGCATTGTCTCCGACGCATTTTTGGTATCACCTGGCAGGACAAAGTTCCAAATAGAGGAGTCCTAGAACGAGCTGGTATTTTTAGCATGTATACATTACTGAAGCAGCAAGGTCTACGTTGGCTTGGGCATGTTGTGAGAATGGCTGATGGTCGGATTCCAAAAGATCTCCTGTATGGAGAATTAGTGCAGGGAAATCGCCCCAGAGGGAGACCACAGCTGTGATACAAGGATATCTGCAAGCGGGATCTGAAGGCCTTAGGAATGGACCTCAACAGATGGGAAACCTTGATATCTGAGCGTTCAACCTGGAGGGAGGTGGTGCATCATGGCCTCTCCCATTTTGAAGAGACACTTGTCCAGCAGGCCGAGGCAAAGAGGCAGTCCTGGAACCAGCAAAATCAGGGAGCTGGACCGGGGACAGATTGTATTTGTCTTCAGTGTGGAAGGGATTGTCTCTCTCGAATTGGCCTTCTCAGCCACACTAGACGCTGTTCCAAGTCCTCCATACAGAGCATGTTACCATAGTCTCTCGAGACTGAAGGATGCCTAATCTAATCTGTATGCTTCCAGCTTCCATACTGAACACACAACAAAATCCATTGTTTACAGCCAAGCCCTCAGATATACGAGATATACGATATACCCGTAATCACATCTGCTTAGATCCACAAGATAGAGATTCCAAACTCAAGGATTCACAAAACACATTCCTCAAATGATAATACCCACCCAATACGATTAAGGAACAAATTAACAAAGCAAAATAGATACTCAGAATTCCTACTGCAGGACATACCCAGAAGAGAAAATCACTGAACACCGCTAGTTGTCACCTTCCATCTACAACTGAGACTATTCACACACATCTTAAGTGATCTCCAGCCCATCCTTGACAAGAATACTTCACTCTCCCAAGCCCTTGGTGTCGGAACTATAATTGCTTACAAACAACCACCCAATCTCAAGCAACTACTAACACACCACACAACACTGACACAGACATGGGGAGTAAACCCTGCTACAGATCCAAATGCAAACTCTGCCCCCACATTTATTCTGGCAACATGATTACAAGACCTAACAATGTCACACACAACATGTTTCTGCCCAACAGTGCCACTCTGCATTCTACATAGGACAAACAGGACAATCTCTACACAAAAGAATTAGTAGATATAAATCACCACAGAAACCTGTCTCAAATCACTTCAGTCTACCAGGACATTCTTCACAATATATGAAAGTTGCTATTTTGGAAAAGAAATGCTACAGAACAAGAATATAGAGAGAAACAGCTGAGATAAAATTTATACACATGATGGAGACACATATAAATGAATTGAATATCAGTCAAGGTTTCTTAAGTCATTACCAAATGTAATAATTATATTCTTTAGTACTGTTATTTCCCTTCACAATATCAGATCTATATTTCAGAGCAAGGCTCAAAGATATAGTCTGTCATTCTCTATATTAATACACATTGCTCCTGCTGTTTCCTTTAACCATGTTACTCCTTACATTTTGTCTTTAAAGTTCTCTCACTTTCTCTCTCTCTCTGCTTTTGTCTGTTTTTGTGTCTTTTGTTGGAATGTTTAGAGAACTGAACTCACGAAGACAGCAGCAGGAGCAGTGGCAGGGTGGGGTGACAGCAGTGGAATAGCAGCAGTGGTGGTGCAACCACAGGGGCAGTACAACAGGAGCAGGTAGCCTCCCCCCAGATACAAAGCAAAAAACGAACCATGGACTGGTTTGGTTTTCTGGTTGGTTCATGGGGTTTTGTGGTGTGTGGCTAAGCATGAACCATAAAACATCTTGAACTGCCATTTTTCACGTTCATGTCGATCTCTGCAAGGAAGTGTTTTGACATTCCCTTATGCTGGGGCATTTCTGGATCTGTGCAGTTTGTCCAAGACTACATAGGCTGGTTCTTCTTCCAGGAGATACATAGGGGATCTAGCTCCTAACCTGTGATGCCCCGATGTCATGAGCTATCCATATAAATTTAAATCCATATAAATAAACGCGCTCTATGTGGGGTGCCTTTTGAAGATAGTTCGGAAACTTCAGCTGGTGCAAAACTCTGCAGCCAGGCTACTGACTGGGGCCAGCTACAGGGAGCATATAACACACCGGTTACAAGAACTGCACCGGCTACCAGTCCGTTTCCGGGCCCAATTCAAAGTGCTGGTCGTTACCTATAAAGCCCTATACAGCTTGGGTCCAGGCTACCTGAAGGACTGTATCTCCCTATATGTGCCTTCTCTGCGATTAAGATCAGCAGAGGAGGCCCTCCTCTCGGTCCCATTGCCAGCACAAGCATAGCTGATGGGGACACGGGAGAGGGCCTTCTCTGTGGCAGCTCAAAGGCTATGGAACTCTCTCCCTCGGGAGATCAGGATGGCCCCTACTCTTTTATCATTTCGAAAAAAGCTAAAGATCCATCTCTTCAGGCAGACTTTTAACAATTATAAATGAATCCCTGAACCCCATTTTAGCAGATAATTTAAATCTTTTTCATGTTTTCATGTTTTAATCTTTTTATTGTATTTTAAATCATATATTGTCCGATTTATCTTTTAATATTTAACTTATTGTGTTTTTAAATTGTGTGAATTTTAATGCTGTGAGCCACTTTGGGTCCCTGAGAAACGCGGCATATAAATAAAACTAATAATAAAACTACAGGGACGTGGTGGCGCTGCGGGTTAAACTGCAGAAGCCTCTGTGCTGCAGGGTCAGAAGACCAGCAGTTGTAAGATCGAATCCACGTGACGGAGTGAGGTCCCATCAGCAAATGCGAGTAGATAAATAGGGACCACCTCGGTGGGAAGGTAAACAGCGTTCCGGGTCTAAGTCGCGCTGGCCACGTGACAACGGAAACTGTCTTTGGACAAACGCTAGCTCTATGGCTTGGAAACGGGGATGAGCACCGCCCCCTAGAGTCGGACACGACTGACTAAATGTCAAGGGGAACCTTTACCTTTACTAATAATAAAACTAATAATATAAATTTTCACAGGATTAAACCCACAACAGCTGGTTTCATTTTCACATAGACGTTTTGTACATAGCTGAAAAGAGAAAGCAATGTCTGTCAGTCTATCGGTCTGTCTGTCTGTCTTGAACCTGAAAGCTATTTAAGGCAAACAAGATGAAAAAAAATCCCTTTTGATCCAGAGGTTAATTATATGCATAGTAATTTTAGGAAGACTGCCATAAAAATGATCTCTTTCTCTCTCTTTTTAAGCAAGCCATACTTCCTTCATGATCTGTAATTTTGCACTTTTAATTTAGATAACTAAGATTATTTACTGGCAAGATTTTCTAACGAGAAATAAGATCCATATTCATGAAGCATGATTTACTGTAATCATTTTTCTTTAATGTTCTGCATCTGCAAATGCTTCAAGTACTTCAGTTCTGATTCATGCGTAATTATGTGGGCATATCTTATAAGGAAGTACTAGGTTGATATTGTGAGGAAAGTTTTCCATGGTGCAGGGTTGCTCTGAGGTGCCCTTTTAGATTACTGTGGGCTGACATTTTAGCAAGATCCAATCTCTCACTCTTATACACATTCAAAGACAAGCCCTACAAAAGTTCTGTCTTTTAAGAGCTTTGCTTATTTGTTTGTCAGTGTTCCAGGGTCACCCTTGTCTTTTCTTTCATTCTTTTTTAAAAAGCCATTTTGTTGCTTAAAATTGCCCCTCAGAGCCAAACTAGACATTGTGCATAGCAAACAATTAACAGTGGTATTCCCTCAAGTTATGAAGTATGTCTCTGGCTCACTTAATATGCTTTTTCTCACCTCTATATCTTGCATGTTGATTGCTATGTTTTCTGATTGGAAGGTAGACACAGACTTACCTAGTGAGGCTAATTGCTGAAGCATGCATCTCTGAGCAAATCCTGTTGCTGTGGGGAAAACTTGTTAATTGCATAGGATATAAGTTTCTCTTAATGTCCAGCTTGACATTCAGATAAATTTTCAATACTGCATTTTTGCTACTGTTTTTAGATTAACGCTCACTGTGCAGAGCCATGGAGCTGACCAAAAATATTAATGTTCTTCAGATGCACGTAGTCTGAATTACAGCTGGTCTGAAACACAATGTTGCTATGCCCTCTACCCTGCCTCAGATAGCAGCCCTCAGGTACCTATTCATCTTGTCTTTGACCAAAAACCTGTGACATTGTCCAGTATTTCCTTCCCTTATTCACTAAGTAAATAGAACAGACCCCTGTAGTTATACACTTTCTCAACAATGGTCGTAAAGCAACCCTCATAAGTTGAACCTTATTTTTCTACTGGAGCCAGTGTTAACACAAAGGCTTGGTTCCTGGACCAGTCTCAAGTATTAGTTCTGCTTGCCTCTCTCCTCCTCCTTTTCCATCTTTAGCTGTCTTGCTTGCTCTTTCTGACCCTTCTGCCATTCCTTGTCTTTCTTGTCTATCTTCTGATGTCTTGCTTGCTCCTTCTGTCCTGCTTGGCTGTCTTTTCCCTTTAGTCTGTCCTAAACTATCTTGCTTCCTCCTCCTTTCCTTTTTCATTATTCTGTTCTCCTTTGTTTCCTCTGTTCTTGCACTCTTGAGGTCATTGTGCCAGTTGTAGAGGTCACAAAACTGAGTTTTGGACTCTAGTTGTAGGTCACTGAATAACAATGAAGTGGTTATAAACCCAGGAAGTTGTAAAGTAAGCCATGCTAAGCTGGGAATTTACTGTAGATTGTGATAATGGTTGGTCAAACTCACCTCTCTAATACAATAATAGTATTGGTGATATCCAATGTGCCAAATGTTAAAAGAGGGCATAGCAATATCGAGAGAGTCTTTCTTACTTGATTTGTATCAGAGCATTGCACAATTTAAAATTATGGCTGTATATGAAATATAGATAAAGTTAAAACAGATGTTAAAATTATTAGACTATTTTTGACCAGAAGCAGCTACTTCAGTTCTGACCATTTACGAGAGTTTCTTTAGTAAAGCAAAAAAGCAAAGCATGCTGCTTATATACCGCCCCATAGTGCTTCAAGCACTCTCTGGGCGGTTTACAAGTTAATTATGCAGGCTACACATTGCCCCCCCCCCCTCCAGCGAGCTGGGTACTCATTTTACCAACCTCGGAAGGATAGAAGGCTGAGTCAACCTTGAGCCGGCTACCTGGGGGATTGAACCCCAGGTCGTGAGCACAGTTTTGGCTGCAGTACAGCAGTTTAACCGCTGCACCACGAGGCTCTTAGTACACTTGGTGAGACATAAATTGCATGCATATAAATGGTGCACTGCTTGGATTTCTTCAGTCTCAAGAAATTTGTCCTGTATCCAAGTAGCCCCATTTTACTTGATTATATCCTTTGATCTTTCTCCTTCACTTCAAAGTCTATTAAGTGATTTCCAGAAGGTCCAGCCAGAATCTGGCCCTTGTGGGAGACACTCTTCGACATTTATCCATTTGGCAAATTATCTTGTTTTTCCTCTCCACAGATTTAGTCTAGCTTCTTTTGGTTTCATATTAGGAGCTTGATATATGCAGAAGAATTTTCCTTGATTTTAGCTGTTGTCTAGGGGGTTGGTATCCATGAACTGAATGGGTATTAACTTATTTTGTTCATTATTTGCTAGCACCTCTCAACATACTTCCAGAGAGACAATGACATTCAAATAATAGACTTTTTCAGTGGGGGTTGGTTTTAGGAAGCCAATAATAATCCTGCATGCTTCATTAAGAACTACCTGCCCTTGTTTGGCATGTGTTGATTTATATCATATGGCACTAGCATATTCTGCTGTGCAGTAGCACAGGAAAAAATCCATTGTTATTATTGTTTCAGAGTGTGCACTCCAGTCTAATCCATTCAGTTTCCTAAGTATGTTATTTCTGGCAGCAACTTTCTGTTTGGTGTTTAGACAATGCTTTTTGTAGGTCAGAGTTTGATACAGAGGGGCACCCAAAGACCTCTGGGTTCTTTTCACACATACTACTGCCAGGCCAGCTGTCACCCATCTTATATTTGTGCCAGCCTTTGCCAGCCTGGAGATCTAAATTCCAATTTGGGAAGTGTCAAAGAGTTTGAATTCCAACAGTGAATGAGGCTAAGTGCATGGCCAGAGTCAGATGTAATATTATTTATTTATTATTTAAAATATTTTTACCCTGCCTTTCTCCTTAAAAAGGACCCAAGGCAGCTTACATCATTGTACCTGTTGATCATAATATCTGTTGATCTAGTTACTTTTTCACCAAGCCTAAAAACCATGGTTCATTTCTATCTGGAAGAATTCAGTATTTGATTAAATTCTATTCATAATAATTCTACTAAAATCTAGTGGTGAGGCATGCCTTAATTACATCCTGGTTGGATTACTGTAATGCACTCTACATGGGGCTGCCTATAGAAAGTGTCAAGAAACTTCAGTGGGCCCAAAATGTAGTAGCCAGATTGCTAACTGGGGCTGGACGCAGAGATCACACAACCCCCCTATTACAGCAGCTGGACTGGCTGCTGATCCATTTCTGAGCACAATTCAAAGTGTAGGTTCTAACCTATAAAGCCCTAAACAGCTGGCACCCAAGCTATCTCAAGAACTGCATCTCCCTTTATGAGCCTGCTCAAGTGTTAAGATAATCAGGAGAGGCCTTCCTCTTAGTCCTGCCACCTTCACAGGTGCTTCTGGTGGAGACATGGAAGTGAGCCTTCTCTGTTGCTGTTCCCAGACTCTGGAACTCCCTCCCACGAAAGGCGAGACTAGCCCCACCTCTACTGTCCTTCTGCAAGCTGGAGAAGCTCTTTCTCTCCAGGCAAGCTTTCCCTGAGTGAATGGCTGCCAAGTGGGGTTATCAAAATGGATTGTCGTACTTTACTGCATTGAACGTGTTTTGGTGTTGCTTATGTTTTTTGGTATTGTATTCATTGATCCTTTTAGTATTGTTTACTCATTGTTACTAAGTTAAATACTGTCTTTTAATTGTTGCAAGCCACCTTCAGTCCTTTAACCAGAGAAAGGCTGGTTAAAACTAAACTAAACTAAAATAGCACAACTGTTTTACTGCCTGCAGAAAACAGCTCAGTCCCATGAAACAACTTCTCTACTTACAAAGTTCTGTTTTCAGGATTGTGCTAGATATTATGCTTAACATATATTCAGAAGCAGTTCTGAAAGTTGTCTGTTTGTCATCTTACTCCCCTCCCCTCAGTCTTGCATATTTAGATGTGCCTTGTTTTATGATTGGCTTTTGGAAGATAAACACAAGCTTATTTTGCAAGTATGATAGCTGATGAACACATCTCTGAAAAAGTCTTGTTGCTGAAGGAAGAACATGCTAATCACATGGGACATGCATTTTCCATAATATCTAGCTTGACCCTTTGTTAAACTTTACTTACTGCTCATGCCTCCCCACTCCTTCTTTGCTGAAAATGAGCTCTTCTGTTTAGCAGCAGAGAAATGGCATTCTTAAAACAGGCATTCCTGGAAAAAGAAAGCTAAAAGCTGGGAGATATACAGACTATTCTGAGAGTTTCAATCAATAATACTCTCACAAAAGTGTTTTAAAGCCAGTCCCCAAGCTAAACTAGATGAAAGTGGGACTTTCCTACTACCTGGTACACTGTTTTTATATGTTCCACCAAGATGTCACTACCTAAGTTACAGCTCATTTCTTGTGCACTGGCTTCATTATATGGGAAGAGGAGGTTGATTTCATACCATTATTATATAGACAGCTTCACCCATTCTCTCATTTCGATAACAAATGGAGAGACAAGGCTGACAAGCCCATTACAGCAGTTCAATATCAACTGAAGAAAAACTGCTTCACACATTTCATGCCCGTTTAATAGTGTGCAACTTGGAAACAAATGAACTCTGCTGCTTTGTATTTTTGATCCGTGCGCCTGCCCTAAATACCCATTAAGAACACACTGTTGGACTGATTCTTGTTTACAAGGGTCCTTAGGAAGATGATTTATGGATGGAGATAAATGGGGTGAAGGCAAGGCGCCGAGTGTAAATCTGAAAGTGCTTGCTGGATTTTTGCCAGGGCGACTGTCTTGTGATCTTGAAAATGAGCCTCTGCATCTGTGGACCAATTTAATGAGTAGTTCCATTAGGGCTTTCTACTGCTGGCATTGGAGAAGCATCGGAGGGCCCCATCTCACATCAGAACTTGCCTCTCTTTCTGCAAGTCGTTATTTACCCCACATGGGAAAATATACAGATGGATTTCCTCCAACTATAGCATGCAGAGTTTATTCCTTCTTCATATTAGTAGGGCAGTGCCAAAATTTGGTTTAAAGTTTATATTGACAGAGTCATGCTCCCACAAACATCTAATATTTCCACTGAGAACCTTGTTACACAACAGAGTTGCCTTAACTGCAGTAAGGCCTGTACTTTAGAAATCTAAAGTGTGTCCTGTCATTGAACCGGTGAGATCTTATCCGGCATTTTTGTATGCGAACATACAATGTGTATGAGAAGAACTTGCACATACTTACCATGACTCAGTGTGTTTAGGGACTTCTTTTAAATTTGGTTCTAAATGGCCAGTATGTCATCATCATCATCATCATCATCATCATCATCATCATCATCTTAGAACAGCAGAGCTGAAAGGGACCTTATGGATCATCAAGTCCAGCCTCTGTCAAAGAGGCACAGTGGGGAACTGAACTCCCAAACTCTGGCTGCACAGCCAGATACCTAAGCCACCGAGCTATTCAACAGTTCTGTTGACTTAACCTGAAACATAATTTTAAAACAAACAGGAGGAAGTGCCCACTCCTATGTGTGAATCTCCACTTTGTGGATAAAATCCTATTGGTATAGGGACTAGAGATGGGCACAAACTGCTGGTTCGGCAATTCGTGCTGGTTCATTTACTGGCCCCACAGGTGTTCTGCAGTTCGGCACCCTGCCCCCTCCAGTGGGTGCCCACTCAGAAGCAGCATCCCAGCTTCCCTGCTCCACTTCCTCCAGGCACTGCCTCTGAGTGGGCACCCGCTAGAGGGGGCGGGGTGCCAAACTGCGGAACACCTGTGGGGCTGGAAAATGAACCAGCACGTATCATTGAACTGCTGGTTCATGCCCATCTCTAGTAGGGACCAGAACCACTGGCAGTGAGCTGGTGGTGATTTTTGACTGTTAAAGGCTCCCTCCCTCCTCCTGAGACTCCCAAATGTTTTCCCGTGGTAAAAGCCCTAAGGAGTCTTGGAACATGAAAGAGGGGTTTAGGAAGCTTTCAATTCCTAAATGGAAAGGAAGCTAACTCTATACTAAGCCGCATCAATAGAAGGAGAGTGTCCAGATCAAGGGAAATAATAGTTCTTCTTTACTGTGCTTTGGTCATACTTAATCTGAAATATTGTGTCCAGTTCTGGTTATCACAGTTTAAGAAGGATATTGAGAAGCTGGAAAGTGTTCAGAAGTGGACAGCCAGGATGATAAAAAGCCTGAGAACCAAGCCCTATGAAGAATAGTCATGTTTAGCCTAGAGAAGTGAAAGCTGAGAGGTGATACAAATTCCATTTCCCAATATTTGAGTTTATGTCACATGGAAGATGGAGCAAGCTTGTTTTCTCCAGCTCCAGAGGGTAGGACTTGAAGTAATGGGTTCAAATTATTGGAAGGGAGACTTGGCTTAAACATTAGGAATAACTTTCTGACAGTAATACGTGCTTCACAATGAAACAGACTATCTTGAGAGGTGATGGATTGGAAAGCCATGATTCCATATTTTGTTTTATGGTTGGCCATTGGAATGTAAACATGGGCTTAATTTGCATGTCCAATTGCTGAGACACATCTCTCTGAGAAAATCCTGTTGTGGAAGGAAAAAGGTTTGATCTCAGGGAAGGTACATTCCCCTTAACATCTACTTTGACCCCTACTCACAGAATAAATGTGGCCCGAAGTGCAGCCTTAAAGAGTTAATAATATTAAATGTGCACAAGTGTGATTATGATGATGATGATAATTTGCTTTTTGAAATCTTCAAAAGTAGTGATTTTGCAAACATGTGATTACACCTGCAAATTTTTAGGAACTGATTCCTGATTTTTAAGTTGACCCTTTGGTTCACCCCAAGCAGCAACAATGCTGAGAAGTGAGAATTACAACACCAGTAACAAAATTTTGCCAACATACCACCCTGCCATAGTGATCGTGCGCTAACTATAAGTAATACAAAATTCAAGGCCCTTTTGATGGTGTCATCCTGAGAGACATGCTTTAAAGAAGTTACATCTTTTTATCTTAAGCACAAATATTGATTGACCTGCTTTCTGCTAGGTACTGCAGGCCTCAGGGCTTTCACGGAAAACGAGAGACTCTCCAAGGAGATGCTAGAGAAAGAAAAGTAGGTTATGTTGAGAACATGCAGTACCGAGGTGGGGAGAAAAGACGCACACCATAGGGCTCCAAGCTGTACATTTTCGACTTTATTCAAGGAGACGTAATCAGCTCATTTCCCCTGACTTACATTTAAGGTATGTACCCTGGTGTGTTGAGTCTTGAAACATTAAACCTTAAGTCACATATATAACACACTTGTCATATAGGCGTACTGTACTATATGCTATTCCTTTTAAAATATAGTCCTACAGGATTTAATTTGAATGACCTAGCTCTAGCAGAGAGGAACATTTTTCTGTCCCAAATGGAGCATCATTGCTTGTTAAAAATATTACCACTGACATAAGGATGCTCATGCTTAAAAGTTAATTGTTAATTTAAGGACAGAGGCAGGAATTCAGCATGTGTGCCCACTGAGATGCAGACTTCCTCCAGAACTCAAATGCAGCATGTCCATTGTGTACAGCAAGGTCTGGTGACCTTCAGGAAGAGCAAGACCAGGTTTCCTTTGGGGAGTGAAAGAGAAAGATGCAGATCCATTGCATCCCACGAATGTGCCATTTCTTTGCTGTTGTTTTTTCAATCCTTATACCAGCTTCTTGATTATCAAGGTTTGCGGAGGACCTTTTTCAGTTTGGCACAAAGATTGCCCCCCAACTCCACGAACAAAAGCAAGGTGGATTGGCAGGTGAATATTACGTCAGTGTCAGCCACAGAACAGTGTCCTCCTCTAAGTTGCGAGGCAGCAAATTAAATTACAGGGCTCAGGAGAGGTTGTCCATTGCTGTGTACAGCTCTGTCCTCTGCCAGGCAGACTTGCAAGGAACAACTGGGGAAAACATTGCCACTGATCCATCAGCATCTGCTGCGAGACGTCTTACTCTGTCTACCGTTAAGGGCAGCCCTGCCTCTTATTCTCCTATGTTCTACGGGAGGACCAAGGAAGGTTATTGGAAGGCAGATTAAAGCAGAGGAGGTTTTTTTTTTCCTAAGGATAGGAGATGACAGGGAAAAGAGGCTGCTTGCATTTCATTCCAACAATAAAAAGGAAGAGGCTCCTTCCAGCTAAGAATACCTCATCCATACCATTTCTGTAACCCTCTACCCATCTCCCTAGATGACCTTATAAGCAATGGGAGCACAGCAGCAGTGAGGGTGTCTTTGGGATGACCAAACCCATTGGATCCCTTCGGACACCTGTGGGCACTTACGTTTGAGGGAGTTCCCATACCTTTCATGGATTATTGTTTAGCAAGGCTGGCATTACAACGAGCTACAATGAACTTGTCAAGGGTCTTCCCTATAACACATCTTACTAGGGATTAAACATCTCCTGCTGCATGTAGTCAGCAGTTATGCTGTACATCACACTGCTGACAGAGAGGACAGGGTGAGGGGGTTGCTTGAGATTTCTCTCCAGGCAGCTTCACAGTCCCAATCTTCCCTAGCAGCATGGAGATTACAAGACGTAAAGTAAGAACATCCATTTCCTTTTCTTTTTTGCACCCTTCCCTGCCCTCCCTTCCATTGGGCAGAGCCGATGCTGGGAAGGAATCTATGGAGCTTTATTGCTACAGAGGTGATCTGGTGATCTTTCTCTTCTTTCAGCCTGTGCTGCAGAGCAGAGTTTTCTCTCAACCATCAACAGCTGCTGATTTTCCTTCCAAAATAAAAGGGGCAGCATCGAGCCCGCTTTTCTGCTTAATTTAATATATGTAATTCTTGATCATTGAAAAGTCTAATCTTCAGCAGCAGGCCACCACACACTGAACTGTAAACTGCAAAGGGGGGGGGGGGGGAGAGATAAAATTCAGATCTTCCAACGTTCTTTGATTGCAACGTCCATTGCCTCTTGCCAGCCAATAGTAAAGGAAGGATGATGAAGGCTACTGCCCAGCAACATCTGGAGGGCTACACTTTTGCTCACCTCTGCTAGAAAAGGAAAACTACTCACATAAACAAATGGACTGCAGCTTATTGTTGCATTCTGTGCTGTCAGGACAGACCTGACTGATAGCAACCTTAACAGGGCTTTCTGGGTAAAGGAGGAGCTTTGTCTGTGCCTCCACAGTGAGTTTCCATGGCTGAGCAGGGATTCAAACCCAGGTCTCCCGAGCCCTCGTCCATTGCTCTACCACACCACACTGGGTATCCACAAATTATTCAGAGACATCAATATGCTTTAGGATGTTGTCGCCTGCCCTTTGGACAAAGCAAGATTTAGAAACGAAAACAATTACCTAAATAAGGGAAGAATCTTCATGACGCTCATTCTACTCTGACAGGTAATTAACAGATAACTGGAATTTCTCCTTAGTGGCCTTTTTCTGATGACAGCCACAGCTCCATTTCCTTGCCATGCTGTCACTCAGATGTTCTTGGCCATGCTTTTCACTTGAAAGCCCTTCTGGGGCCCTCTTGAGCTGTACTTTCTGTCACAACAATCTATTAATAATAATGGAAACACCTTTAAGTTTTGTGGATGTTCCAAGCCAAACGTGAGATGTCAGAGAGCTTAATTAAACGTTGTGCCTGGCGTGTACCTTGCCGAGCCTCTGCAGAGAGCATCAGGAACACTTATTGTCACGATTTATGGGAGGACTCCAAAGAGGTGGATGTCAAGACTCCGTGTGGGATAGAGAAGAACAGGAGTGCCATGTTTATTGAACTCTTCTGGCGAGAGCTTTATCTTTTTTCGCCACCCCCCCAACATCTTAAATTTAGATTGATTGTTAGCAGGGCAAGGAGAAGCGCAAAGGTTAGGACAATGCTGCCATCTCCAGGCAGAACGGAGAAAAGGCACAGAACGGAGAGAGTCAGAGAAAGGCCGTAAGAACAGATGGAAGCAGAGAAACATTCTCAGTTGTCTTGGGGTCTACATTAAATTAAACTGAAGCTTCTTCACCTTTAATGTATTACTACTCATCACGTACACAACATATCATCAAATGCCTCCTCCCAAGTAAAAAATAAAAGCCAGGACGTAAAAACAGCACTCCAGATAAAACAATTTACTTCTGATATCTAGGCACATTTATGGTAGAAGTGCAGGCAGGGATTGAAAAGTTATTATTATTATTATTATTATTATTATTATTATTATTATTATTATTATTATTATTATTATTATTATTATTATTATTATTATTATTATTATTATTATTTATTACAACTCCCAGAATACATAACCAGAATGTTTTCATTGTAGAAGGTGTTTAGTTCCATGGTGAATGTATCGAGGGAATTGTTGTTCTGGGGTATTTTTCCCCCCACCAAGCATACACCTAGGAGTATTGAACCCAGAGGGCTGCAGGATTTGACTGTAAATTTGCCTTATTTCCATCTCTATTGAGCTATACCAGATCCAGGTTTCAAACAAAACCCAACATCCATTCAGAATTTATGACCTACATATGTATGCCCTGCTTTTGTTTGAAAGGCAGAGTAGTTTTCAAATGCAAGAGATAGCTGCATGCTTGAAAAACAAAAACAATGAGAAACAAATAAGCAGGGGATGGGGAGCAGCACCAACATCCACTCACTGCAACGGCCCTGTTGTAGAATGTGATGAAACGGGTAACAGAGTGGAGTGGACAGTACAGATTTCACACAATGCTATCCTTTCCTAATAATAATAGCTACATGCCATCAAATTCATTCTGCCTTATGGTGACTCAGGGTTTTTCTAGGTATAATCTTAGCAGCACTTCCGTCTGGGACCATGCAGCTTTCCTAAGGCTATGCAGCCTGACTCTTCTCCCAGGAGGCAGAGTTGGGAATAAAACACTTGATGTCTGTCTCCACAGCCAGGTGTCCAACTCACTAAGCTATCCTTCGGTGGAAGTCTTTTATTTCTTTTAGGAGCCCTCAGATAAGTTCTGGAGACAAGAAATAAACTGAGGTATAGGAACCCCAGGGAAAGAAGAAATGACAGTCACACTTCTCAAGTCTGAATCTGAGAAAGAATGCTGGGATCTTCTCCCTCGCATGACCAATCCTCTACAGCAGTGGTTCTCAACTTTGATTCCTCAAATGTTCTTGGACTTAAATTCTCAGAAATCCTGGCCAGCACAGCTAGTGGTGATGGCTTCTGGGAGTTGCAGTCCAAGAACATCTGGAGACCCAAGGTTGGGAACCACTGCTCTACGGGGATCTTTCCAGTTCAGTCTCAAATAAAAAACAGCTGTCACTCCCTTCATACATGACCTACATGGAGTAATAAAATGTGCAGAAAGAGGCTGCAGGTCACATCTCTGGCCATGTACCCACCATGTTTCTTGGCTCCTGCTTGTCCTTTTCTCATGTCTTCATTAGGACAACTGAGGTGAGGAGCATTTATACATAGTTATCTGACCACTCAAGATTCTTATAGAGCCTGGAGAAGACTACTTATAGAGGCCACCATGAGTGTTTCCCCACCTCAGAGGTCCTCATAAATATATGGATGGTGACTCAAAGGGCAAGAGGAGTTATACATTATCATGAGGTGGTGTAAGAGGTGTAACTTTCTACTGCCACCTTCAGAAACATCGCCTCTTCACAATGATGCAGAGGACCTAAGGTATGCAAGATCAAAGTCTTTGGGCTTTTTGATTTAAAAAGGGTGATCATCTGTCTACAAACCCTTAGGTCCCCCTCTTCCTTCTCAGTTTAACTGCCATCTTCAGAGGACCTGCTGGAAGGAGATGAATTTTTCTGCAGTCATATATTGTTTTAAGATATTGTCATGAATGGGCAAGAATATGCCATTAGTTTTACATAAGACCAAGACTTGGTAGAGACTAGACAAATCTTGCTAGAACTAGTTTATTAATATGGATCAACCCAGCTGCCTGTATTTTTGACTCTCCAAGTAGGCATGACTGTGGGGGCTGCCATGATGAGCACCTGCTTTTCATGTATCACCAAGACCTTCATCTGAGGAATGAGTAAACTGGGCTCACATCTCTTCTCTTTGAGAATCCTCGGATCTTACTTTCTAATGTAAGAGTGGAAAGTCTGTGCCTAGCAAGCCATCAAATTTTGCTTGGACATTCCAGAGTCAAGTACAAGAGCTTTCCCCCCAATCCTGTGAAAGCTTCAACCACTAGCAAATATAATTTTATTTAGCCCACTGCACAGTTATATCTATTGCAATGTGTACTGTTAATATCAAACTGTAGAAGCCAGCTCATGCTTAGGGTCAGCATGGTGTCACAACTCATATAACTAACTTTAGCCCATGGCAGTATGGCTTGGAAATCATCAAGCTGTCAAAATGACATGGGCTTCCAGGGTTGAAAAGGGTTGAAATGTCCCACTTCTAATGTGTCATGATAACTTTGCATTTGCAGTTCAACTTAGCCAGTTGAGAGAAG
>JBAJHW010000273.1:0-25000 GCA_037013535.1 Intellagama lesueurii
AGTTGTCATCAGCATATTAGTGGCACCTCATTACACAGCTCTGAATTACCTCTCCCAGTGGCTTCATATAGATCCTAAATAATATACTGTAAGAGAGACCTGAGACCAAAGACATGGTGTTAAACAGTGCTTCCCCAACACCATATTTTGTGTACATACTGACAGGAGGGATCAGAAACTCTGTAATACAGTGCTCCAGTCATCACCCTAGCCAGGCAAGCCAACAGACTACCATGATCAATGGCATTGAATGCCGCTGAAAGGGCCAAGAGAACGATACGTTTGGGTTCCCCCTACCCTATCCCCAGCAATAGGTCATCCTAAGGCAATCAGAGCGGTTTCAGTTTCATATCCTTGCAGAATGCCTTGATTGAAATGGGTCCAGATAATTAATATCATCCAAGAATTCCTGGAGTTGCAGGGTTGCCAAAAATGGTAGATTTGAGACTCGCCCTATAGTCAATCATATCTTTGGGGTTAAGAGCAAGTTTCTTTAAAGAAGGTTTTGCAGCAACTTGCATTAGGTAGGAAGGGACAGAACCTTCCTTTTAGAAGGCATTTATCACCTCTCTTAGCCATGTCATCAACACCACCTCGGCAGATGTGATTAGCTAGGAGGGACAAGAAGCAAGGGAGCAGGTGGTAGCCCTTGCTGTTCCAGGCACTCTGTTCTCATCCTTGAGGGCTACAAGCTGGAAAAAAAAATCCCAGCTATAAGGACAAGTGATTGCCAAAGTTACATTCACATGGCCTGCCGCAATATCAGAGTTCAAATGGCTGAGATAACGCTATTGAAGTAGCCCACAATTATCTTAATTTTAATTTGTTTTTAGTGTTACCGATGTTTTATATATGTCTATATTTTTTTTAATTGTGCAACACTCTGATACAAGTAAATAAAGGAAGATCAGAGTCCAAGTAAAGGTGAATCTGACTAAAGTTGTCTGGAAACTGTTTACCATGAACAACTGACTGTCCTAACACTCCCTCACCAGTGCCTGGTGAAGGAGGCCTTGCACTTTTTGAAAAAGCATCACTGGTCTGTTATATGCAGATGCTATAATAGCAGAGTCATAGGCTTTGTTAGCAGCCTTTGCCTCTGCAGTGTACCTTTTTGAATAGGTTGCAACAAAGTTACAATGTGCTTCTACTGAACTGGCCTCTAGTGGTGCTCTTGCCTCACCCCTTTTCTTAATTGCTCTTATAGCTGAATTAGCTCTACAGCTGGGGAGAAGGGGCTTAGGAGCCCTCATAGCTACTCTGCATTCCACCAGTCAGTCAGGGCCTCTGCAGTACCACCCATAAAGGAGCTGCGAAGTTCCCAATGTGCATTTAGGAAACCATGAGGATCCATCAGGACCTGGGGCAGACCATCTTAGTTGGTCTACTACCTCTGCAGATGTTAACACATCTGCTGATCTAAAACTAATTAGATGGTGATCTGTCCATCTGGAAAGAAAAAAAGCAACTTTTTCTATAAATAAAAGATAAATGAGTGACTACAATTTCATTTGCGAATGGTATTTGCATATTGGTTATTGCTTTAGGTTGGATAACTGTGGGAGCTCCCAACTTACAGATGGTAAAAATTTGTTGCACTAAATTTTTGACTGTTAGATGGCAAAGTAACACCCAAATAATTTGCTTCAGGCTACTCTCTCTCTCTCTTTTTGAAGAAGAAGAATAAAATAAAAGGTATCCATATATAGTAGAATATGGTGTAGTATGTCATAGCTTTCCATCTTAATCCTTTTTGGCTAGAATTTCCCTGGAATTGTTTCTCTGGAGTGCTAATGGCTTGATTAATTTGTGAGCTACATTACTAATTGTATTAAAAGTATAAACCTCATTAAGTCTTTGTGGTGAATTAGATCACAGAGCTTTGGGAAACTACTTGTTGATTGGACAAAGGATGATGGAAAAATAAGTGGTTTTGTGCTCTAATGTAGCAGCTAGAAGAAGATACAAAAGGAAGGATGCTTCAGCGGAGGGCTTTTTTTTTACATTAGAGGCACAATGCTCTTTTCTTTACAAAGTGCATACATTCTGGACGTTGTATGAACTTGCTATAGACCTTTTGTTGAGAGACACAATCCTAAACTACATAGAAAAAGAAAAAGTAGAAAACAAAGAGTATCCCTGAGAATCTAACATCTTAAAAGTACTGCTCTATAATGAGGAGTTAATGGTGGTACCTTTTTACTCAGCAGTTCTGATCTTTGTGAGTACTCAGAGTAAATTGAAGCTGCTGCTTTCAATGCAAAAAATGAGTTTTAACTATTTTCCTTCCTGCAGAGCTGGCAAAGGCCTTAGAGAGGAAACCAGATTCTTTTAACATGAACACTATTAATGTAACTGCTCACCTAACCATTTTATACACCCAGCAATTATTTTGTTTCATATTCACTTTGTAGTGCAAATCCATTTAAGACCAGTTTTGAAAATGCTTTGATTCAGTAAGCTTGCTCAGTGGACACTGGTCTGATAATGACCCTAAAATTTAATTTGTTGTGGGATTTGTTGATCAGGAATCTGAATTTATTATGAATCCATCCCTAAGACATGGGGCTGCCTTCTTACCATCTTCTGTAGTGAATATTTATAATGCACAGATGTTATCTTAGTGTTAACTAAGAGCTGAATGTTCAAAGTAGCCAATTTCTTGCATTTCCAAAGAGCTATCTGTGTTAGTTTATTGCAGTGAATGTGGAGCCTTGTGGCAGTGGAAGTGCAAAAATAGGTCACATGTTTGTTGTAAGAATCATGTAAAGGGTAAACCATCCAGTGGCTCCAACTTTAAGCTTCTTCTGAAGGCATACTGAAAGACAAATGGTTGTATGCTTTGTGTGACTGTTTAAATTTGGGAACAATTTTCCTACATAAACTCGCAGTTCAGTTTCTTCAGTTTTTTGAATGTGGTAATTCCTTTTTGGCCAAAATCCTCTTGCCTAGTTAAGCTGATTTAACACAAACAGTGTGATCTTTGGAAGTGAATTGCTGTAAGTTAAAAAATTTCCATAGACATTATCTTTTTCATACTTAGTCTTGGAATTCAGCATGCAATAGATAATGTCCATGGAGATTTCTTAATATGAGGCAATTTTCCTCCAAAACATTATCCTTTTGTGTAGCTGCACAGGAGTATTTTGACCAACATGTCTCAAGGTCAGGGTGGTCTGAGGGTAGGACAAGAACCAATGGGTAGAAACTCGTCAGAGGGAGATCCAACCTGGAAATAAGGAGGAATTTCCTGATGGTGAGAACCATGAAGCAGTGGAACAGCTTGCCTCCTGATGCTGTGGGTACCCCATTGCTGAAGGTTTTCAAGAAAATATTGAATACCCATCTGTATGGGATGGTATGAGGTCTGAGATGGTATAAGAACTAGAAGACAGACCTCCAAGGTCCCTTCCAACCCTATGACAGTTCTATGATGATTCTATGGTTGGTGCAGAGGAAAGTCTAAGACAGCTATATAAATCATTGTCTTAGTAGATGAAAGATGTGTTCTATGTCTGCCCTCATTCTGTGACTTCACAGGTGAAACTCAATCTCACAGTTCTAATAATCTGTTCCATGTGCTGGGTCATTTGGACTAAGACTTGAGAGATCCAATTTCAGTTCCCTGCTCTGCAGTTGACTTGGGTGACTAGAGGTACATGTGCCATTTGCTGCTCTGTTTCCATAAAAAAGATTCATTGAATAGGACCTGGGGAAGGGAGGACAGGTATATAATTGTTCCTCATTTTGCAAATCAGATTCTTCATCTGAAAACTGAAGTGTCTACTATTGACCTCATGTCTGGTTTAAGAATCATCTTAAGGCTAAACTGTCCTAAACTGCCCCAGGCTTAATGCTACTTCTGAAGCTCTGCAGACAGGGAAATGATTGTGTACTCTCTGTGTATGTGTTTAAGCTTAATATAATAATAGAACCACTTAAATTGGAGGACATGATTTTGGAGGAGTGCTGGGGGGCACCTTGTTTTTTTTTAAATACAAAACACAGTGCAAACTATTGAATGGTTGTGTAAAATTACAGTGCCAGCCATGCTACTTCTTGTGTTGTATTATAGTGAACCAGACACATCTTTTATAATAGCTGACCTTTTTGTGTATATGTAAAATAGGCAGAATTGATGAGATAAAAACCATTAGTATTGTAGCTATAGACTATATTTTAAGAAGTAGAAGAAGTGCTGTGCAGGGTGGCATCCAGAAGCACCGATTCTACTTAGCTTCTTTCCCTCAGTACCTTGCTTTGACCCGACAAATATATATATATATCTTTTCACCTATATATATATAAATTTCACCTATATAAATAGGCAAAAAGACAAATGAACTTCTGGATTCTTTTCTTTAAGGTTGTGCAGCCTATGATGGGTCCCAGTAGTGGAAAACTTGTCATACTACGTATTTATGTAGCAATTGAAATACCTGTCATTTGCTGTATGATTTATTGGTAGAGTTGTGCAAGGACATAATTTAGTTTTGTTGACTAACCTTGTGTGTCCTCTGAAGCTAAAATGTCTTGGTAAGGAGACAGTAACTTTGTCAATAAAGTTGTCAATACCTTTGACACTGTATTTTGACACAGGAAAAGTAGCTAATTCTGTCAGATATTTCAAAAAACACCACAAAGGAATTTAAACAGAAATGAGATAGTAATTGTAAGCTGTCTTTCCTCTCAGCACATTTTATATTTAAATGGCATACATCAATTTGTTTTGTAATGACACACTTGTTTTCCTTAACTTTGGATTGGGGAGTAAATCTAAGATTACTCCTTCATCTGTACTGCTTTTAGCAAACTCCTGAAAGAATAGTTCCTAGCTAAGGAGATCTTGTGCTTGAAAATAGTGAGATGATAAATACTGCATTTTATTGTTTTAATTAGCTGTTTGCTGTTCTGCATGTCCTCAGACAGAGGAATATTGATGGTGATGAGGATGAGGTTGATGATAATAATATTGGTAACTTGAGACTGCAATTGGGGGCTCAGTCCTATGATGGTTATTTAATAGGACACCCTTCTTCTGAAATGGCAGTTTTCTATGTGCAGAGATTGTTTTCTGTGTTTTGAATGGATGGAACATTCAGTTGTGTGAGTTGTCATCAGCAGTCTCAAGTAGTACAGTCAAGAAACGTCACAGGTTGGTGGCGTTCGCATTGATAAAACCACTGTTCAAATTTCTCATATATCTTGAAAACCTATTTAGGAACATTTTAAGTCAGATGGGACTTGACGGCACATAACAGATTTTTGTTGGTGCCTTTATGTAGGGCCTGTCCAGACAGGTATATAGATCACTGTGTGCTCCTAATTATCCCATTTTGTTGCCTATGTAGATCACTATTTCAGATGCAAATAGAGCTGTAGGCTGTGTTATCTGAGGTGATAACCCTGTGACATATTAGGTAGGTTGTGATACAAAAAGGTATGCGGTTGTGTTTTTGCCTATCC
The DNA here is from genome assembly GCA_037013535.1 of Intellagama lesueurii. Lineage (NCBI taxonomy): Eukaryota > Metazoa > Chordata > Lepidosauria > Squamata > Agamidae > Intellagama > Intellagama lesueurii. The sequence goes on from JBAJHW010000273.1 coordinate 5,467, forward strand.
CACACTGGTTGCTTATGGAAAGTTTTTGGCAGATTGGGTGGTGGAGACTCTTTAAAAAGGTCACATGGTAGTAATGGGGAATGGAAAGTCAGCTTCAGTGAGTTCCCTATAGCGGTGCTTTTTTGCACAGTGTCACTGCAACTAGGATGCCGAGATTTGCTTACCATGATGAGGGGTGCCTATGGGGCCTGACCTGACCTTTGGCCGTCCAGGTTCAGGAGGATTGGATGGTTAGCAGCTGGCAAGTGACCTCAAAGTTTAACCGACTGGGTATGAGCTATCCAGGGATTACTTGGACCAGGGGCTTGAGACTCACCCGTTAGTGGTCAGGAAAGGGGTAAGATGTACCCCTGGAGCCTGCCCCAAGAATCTGCACTATGTTCAGTCCCCTCTGCAGGTTGAGGGTGGGAAGCTTGTAATTAACAAAAGTGTTGCTAGTTAGCTCCAATACCTCTGTTTGTCTCTTTATTTTGGGAGCAAAGCCAATTAGATGCAAACATTCTGCCATTTATCTGCCATTCTGGAATGTTATAGTCTTGTAATTTTATATTCCTGCTTTTAGAACAAAGGTCAAAAAGGTCTGAGGCTTTGGGGCCAAATTTAAGCCTTTAGCCCCATCACCACCACCACTCCATGATCCTTACCAGGCCAGAAATGGCAAAAACCAGCCATTTTTTTATTGGGGGAAAAAAACAAATGGGAAGGGTCCAGGCAGATCTTTCTAGTTCAGGTTTTTGTTTGTTTTTTGAAGATGGATCTTGGGAGCTGATATCTAGGAAGGCAAAATGCCTTGCTCTTAGGACCTTGTATTTAAAAAAAAAACAGGTTTTTTAATATACAAGGTCCCAGTTTTTAATAACACACAAATACATGTTCTGGGACCTGCATTCACCCATGTTTAGAGTAAAAACAATATGACTTATAGCATTTAACTCAATATACTGTGGGGGACAGGGGGAACCTAAAAATAAAACTAGTAATGATCAAAAAAGACTTCCATAAAATCTAAAACTAAGGGCCTGTCCAGACAGGAATTTGAAGTGGTCTGGTTCGCCCTCAAAAAGGTCCCTATTTCCACAGTGAACTATTTTATCTCTCACTTGAGCAATTCTTCCCTTGTCTAAGTGTAACTGACTAGAAAGCCAAGTGGATTTCCTTAATGGAAGCATTCCATCTAGGGAAGGGCAATACTGGGATTTTTTTTTATGATAACCACCTCTTGCATCATTGTGGGCAGTAGCACCTAATGGAGAACCTGTCAAGATGAACTTGATAGTATGACAACATATGGGGGCAGAGATTCCTTCAGGTAGTCTGACCCCAAACTGTTTATGCGACCTTAAGTCCAATTGAAATAGGTCCTGTCAATATCACTTTAAAAGTGCCTGAAGTTGGCCAGCAAGCTACCTTGCCCCAAAATGGAGATTTGCCATCAGATCCAGCTCTGGTTGCGCAGGAATGGTCAAACCTCTGCCTCTTTTAAGAAGACTGATAGTTGGACATCCTTCAGGGATACAGTGATCATGATCACCTTCTGAATCTAAACCGTCAGATCAGATCTACTATCAGTAATCAGCCTAAATGGGAAAAGGTCAAGAACACAGATGGCTTGAGGGACAGGAACAAGAAAGCTAATCCTGTCTTCTGGCACCAGCAAATGAAACTCATCTAGTAGAGCTGGCCAAGTTTTTGCAATGGATACCTCAACTATCTAGTTTGTTTAGTGTTTTCAATTTAAGTTCATTAATGAAAATTGAAAACTGGAACTGCATGTTATTCTAATTTTACATGATGTTTGGAAACGTCTGCATGCTTTCTAGTAGTCAAATGTTGCTCAACTGAAATATTTAATTAGAAAAATGTTGATAAAGCACACATAGAATGCAAATCTCTGTGTGTCTATTGAAAAGGGAGCTTGCACTGAGTCAAATGAAGCTTACTTCTTCTTACCAGGTATGTATAGGTACAGCCTTATCATGCAATCCTACAAATAGTTACTGAAATATAAAGCCTGCTTGGATTCCTGTCAGATACATATGCATAAGACTGCAGTGGAATGCATAGGCTTGATATGAATATATGATATATTAAACATATTCAAAGTTTTATTTGATCATTACTTTTATTGGGCTACTTCTAAATATTTTAAGGCATGACAACTCAGTAACACATTGATCTCTCACATTACATAATATTTAAGGAGGGGAATCAAGATATTGACAGGTGTTAACATATTGATTTTATCACACTCAGAAATAAGGATAGTCACTTGGAAAACATGCAGCCAGTTACAGCGTTGAAACTGCCCAGTTTCACTACTACTGTATCCATTCATTATGGTACTAATTGGTGTTATGAAAGAATGAAGGTTTAAAATGAAAAAAAAATCATGGAAACATTCCACAGAACTTGTCTGCAGAAATATTTCTGCCCTGTATTCTGTATCCTGGGGAACAACAGGACTGCTTGGAATGTGATTGCTTATGGTTCCAAATGAAATCTCAGTCCAAAGGCACTTAACACTGTTAGGCGGAGTATCCTGTATTGGGCATCACGTAATGCTGGGACTCCCTGCGTGGCTGTTCAAGAATGACAGCAGAAAATGATCAGGATATTTTGACTTATTAAGAAATAGGAAAAAATGCTTGTGCTCCTGCTCCATAGGTTGACTGTGGAGAATGAAGACTGAGAAATACAGCTGTCCTAGGTCAGTAACTCTTTACATCTAATGAAATAATCTATTGATTGATTTTAGTTCACTTCACAGTTACATGTGGTTAATTATTCCACTGCTCTTTGCTTTTGTTTTCTTTTTTTCTACCAAATGGCTGAGACACACTTCAGAATGGATGGTTGCATTAAAAATGTATCATAGTAATACTAAAGTCTTCACAATACCAAGATTGGAGAACTAGAAGAGCAACAAGAAGTTGAAATCCATCTTTTTCAACACAACTTTAATCTTATATGAATGAAAAAATGTGGCTGTGACTTATTTTAAGAGCAAATTCAGTGCAAATACAAGTAGTGCTGAACCCTCATCCAGTCTTCTTCAGCTGTTTAAAAGATGGTTGTTAATGTTGTAGTAAAGGTGTAGATTAACTGGTACTCCATCTCTGTCTCTTCCAATCAAGGCCTAATTTTGCCTGGCCTTGTTAACATAGGTGGACTGTATTACGAAAGTGGACCAGAGGGTTAGATGTTCATCCTGCAGTTTTTGTTGATACAATAGCTGAGAGAGAATCCTCTGAACACATCAGAGGATTTCTCTTTCTGACATGGGAAAGAGATGTGGAGGCTTGCCAAATTCAGCCACTGCTAGGAGCAAATTTACCAAGCAGCAGTATCTAAAGAACTTTATCCTCTGATTTCCTTCTTTTGTAGGAAAAAGGCAGGTAGGGTGTGGGCACAGCTGCCAGCCCCCAGCTTTCTGTGTAATTTTAAAGGGATCACTATGAAGCTACCCCTGCCAGGTTTTTCAGACTGCAGTTCCCAAGGGTGGAAAAAGGCCTTTTTGCCAGATGGCAATACCGTAATTGCTCTGGCAAGTGCAGCAAGCATAATTCTTGGGTTCAGCTTTGCAGAAATGGTTTTTTACTTTGCAAAAAATAAGTCCAGAAAAAGTATTTTATTTTAGAGTCCATTCCAGAAACATCCCTTACACCAGACATAAAATTTCATTTATATAATTCTCTGTGATAACATGTTAGTGGTGTTGTGACTGGCTCCTATTCATATACTTAGTGTTTACATATATGAGGATATCACATGTGAAACCCTCTGATTGTGATAAGAAGAGCAAGTGGCTAAGACAGTACGGGAAGATGAAAAGTATATCTCCTTATCCTTTCTTGATTTGGAAGTTTTCTGAGAAGCCAGTCATGCAGCTTTCTCCAAGGATCTGTGGCACCTTGAAAAGCAGATGTATCTTTGTTGGCTGTGAGAGAAATTCTAGAATTTCTACTGGGGGTAATATCTCCCTTAGGTCAACAAAAAAGACAAAATGTGCAAACCTTTGACATCTTAATATCTTTTCAGCAGGTAGGGGCAGTGGAGGGGAAGGTTTGATGTGTTATCTTGAAATACAGTGGAGGAGGAAAGTTCAGCAGACATTGTGGCTCATCAGGTTATTTAATGGTATTGGGGTTTATTCATAGTAACTCATAGATTTCCTGGGAGCTGGAAACTATTTTCATTCAGCTTAGAAAATAGTTTAAAATACAGATGTCCGCACTAAATCCTTAGTCAAATAAGATGGAAACATCCCTGAGTTTAGTGTGGAGAGACTTTCAACCCATCTGTCACAACTGCAGCTACCTGTTTTGGTGCCTAGGGCATCACTGTTTTATTGGTTAAGGTTAGGCATGTGAGAGAGAAGAGGAGGAGTGAGGAGAAATGTATCCAGTCCGTATTGTGCCCACCTGTTTTATGCCTCTTGGGAAGAAGGGGCTCCAGCCTAGCAATTCCAACAGTAAATGTTGGCACCCTTTCAATGTTGGCACTGTTGGTCAAAGACATAGTCACCATGGTCATAGTTACAACTGTGCTGTCTATAATTTATGGTAAGAAGGGAAACTGAGAGTCCTTATGGCTGCCTAGCAAATGTAGTTCATAAATCCAGCACTGGATTTTGGCTTGATAAGAATAAAAAGGTGTAGATTAACTGGATATGGTACTTAAAGTATTAAAACTGCCTGTATAGTTACAGTAGGATTTTTAAAGTATTTTGTTTGTTATGTTTATGTAACATGAAGTTGCAGGCAGAGATGGATTCCAGATGAGACTTTTAACATGACATTGCCCTCCTTAACTTATTGAACTTCATGGGGACTTCACATGTCATCCTCTTAGGCTTCCCTAGTTTTTTCACTGCTGTTTCTGCCTTTTTTCTCTTTAGTAGAAAAAGGAGGAAACATTCTAATTGCTATTGTGAGGAAATCTCCATCTTAAAACCCCCAGAGTCAAAGCTCTAAAGACATACATTTTTCATCAGTCTTTCTGTGTATTTCTTCAATACAGTTCTTTCCCTGGATTAGTTAGAATGTCTGAAGCCCTAATACACAGTTCAGATAAGACATAGAAATGCTACTTAAAAACCAAGTGATTCTTTCCCCTTTCTTTTTACCACTTTCCATATTTTAATCCAAGCCTGCATTTTTTAAATGCCAGCCTGTTTTTAAAACACAGCAACAGAGTCAATACTTTCTGCTTTTCAGAATTGAAAGTATTAAACACATCATGGAAGATATTTGATCAGTGATGGTATCCCAGCACTGGGGAGAAGTTAATCCAAGAACTTTACTGTGTAACAGTCTATCAGAAATCAATCAATCAGTCTTCTTGCTTTTACATTTGGAACACTGCAAATATATGTTGAAAGGAAATGTAATGAAGTGACACTCCCCATCCGATGCATGAGTTAAATGCAGAAATTGTTTTGTCAGTGTTGGAACACAGAAAATCAATATAAAGTATCCTGTATTAGACAAAATCACACATTACCTGCATGTGTTCTACAAATGGAAAATAAGTATCCCCAAAGTTCCATGCAACTTTTTTTGAAGGTTTGAAGACAGTGGTATACAGTGGTGCCTTGACTTACGAACATAATCCGTCCCAGAAGATGTTCGTAAGTCAAAACGTTCGTAAGTAAAATCAGCATTTCCCATAGGAATGCATTGAAAACCCATTAATCTGTTCCGGCTGTTTTTTGTTCTTATGTCGAGGCGCCGTTTGTAAGTCAAAGCATTAGTTCCCATAGGAACTAATGCAAAACCAGTTAATCCGTCCTCTACCACTAGGGGGAGAAATTTTTTTTTAACCTAAGATGATTCAGGTTAAAAAAAAGGGCAGGAAAGGAGGGAGGGAGGGAACAACACCTTTTAAACAGAACACCTTTAAAACTAAGCAGCTTTAAACCAAACCAAGCACCTTTTAAACCAATTTTTACATTTTAAAATTACAGTACCAGGCAGTACCAGGCAGTCCAAAGTCCATTTCCCGCTTTCCCCGCGGTTTTTTTTGTTCATAAGTCAAAGCTCCGTTCGCAAGTCAAAGCAAAATTTTGCGAACGGAGCTGTTCGTAAGTCGAAATGTTCATACGTCGGGACATTCGTAAGTCAAGGCACCACTGTACATTGATAGCAGAAACGCAGGTGTAGTTACCTGAAGGAAGTAGAAAGTACACCTGAGTTTCTGTTATCAGTAGACCACTGTCTTCAAACCTTCAAAAAAACAAAACACAACCGAACAACCTTACCCATATTGAGATAAAGACTGTCTGCAACAGGACAAACTAGAAGGGCAAAAGGGCTAACTAGCACTTTCTTGAAAGCAGAAATCATTGTTCTTAATGCTTTGAAGCATTTAATAATCCAGTGTGCATTAGTTTGCAGACATTTATCACTATTTTACTGATGAACGTATTGCCAGAATTGTTATGCTCACCAGCCCTTTGAAAGTTTGACTAATGTTAACATACAATTGTTGTTTTCTGTACCTCAATTCACTCTGATCCCATTCTCCGCAATCACTTAGAATCTAACATCGATTGTGCAAATATTGTTGTGGCTCAGATACTCTCTACCATGCATCTATTGTAATTCTCAAAGCCCATGCTAAAATAGACCTGTTAATCTCCAAGAAGCTACAAGACATCTTTCTTTTTCTTCTCTCTCTCTCTCTCTCTCTGTCTCTTTCTTTTGTAAGAAAGTACTTTACATTCTCAGTCATTGGCTGAAATCCAATCCTAGAGTAAACCCATTGAACCAGTGGAACCTATACATGTGTTGACTCATCAAATCCACATTGATTCAATGGACCTACTCTGGTTGCAATCTACTCCTGGATTTTAGCCACTGAATACAGTTTAAACACAATTGTTTTACAGAAGAATCACGGAGGATAATTCTTACACAATTCTTTCCTTTATACAATATAAGAATAGTACAAAATGTATGATAGCTGATGGGTAAAGGATATACTGTGGAAGTAAAATGAATGCATTCAATTTTTTTAACAGATCACATGATGCAAAAGCCAGTGCGAATCAGCCTGGCCTTTTTTTGTCTCTGAAGCAGATTTTTTTTCCCTTGCCACTGGGGACTTCTACTTTTTTCATCCTGGAGCAATTTGAACAGTGCTGCTGCGGGTTAAACCGCTGAAGCCTCTGTGCTGCAAGGTCAGAAGACCTGCAGTCGTAAGATCGAATCCACGCGACGGAGTGAGCCCCCGTCACTTGTCCCAGCTCCCGCCAACCTAGCAGTTCGAAAGCATGCAAAATGCAAAAATGTGAGTAGATAAATAGGTACCACCTTGGTGGGAAGGTAAACGGCGTTCTGTGTCTAGTCACGCTGGCCACGTGACCACGGAGGATTGTCTGCGGACAAACGCTAGCTCTATGGCTTGGAAACGGAGATGAGCACTGCCGCCTAGAGTCGGACATGACTGGACAAATTGTCAAGGGGAACCTTTACCTTCCCTGTGTGACTGGTTGTTTCATTCTTCAAAAGCATGGTGGGGTGGCCATGATTGTGGGTGATATTCTGATGATGTACTAAGTTGAATGTGATGTTCTGGGCAGCAAAAATACCCATCCCCTCAATCTTTCTTCCTAGTCTCCCTGAATATTTTTTTTTTAAAAAAAACAAACTGCTAAAAATTGATATGAAGTAGAAACAACTCTGACAAACTACAGAAGACTACAGTATGTGTTCGCATCTTATGGAGAACTTTGGAAAACTGTCCCTTTCCCCTAATGCTGTGCAATACTTTAAACAGTGCACCGGCTTTATAATGAACCATGAAAACTGAGATCTGAGATGGTGGGACAAAAGGCAGGCAGGCTGTGGGCTGTGATGTGGATTAAATCCCATCATATTTAAGGGCCAGTGTAGTCACTTGCACTGGAACAATCCATGGTCTCTGTGTAATCACCTAATCCAAAGAAAAGCATAAAGTAGGCTGCAAATCAAGATGCTGGTGTAGTAACAGCCTGAGTTTGCCATATTAGCCTGCTGCTACTGTCAATTGTTACTATTCTCCATTTATAATTCCTATTAAGCTGTTCTAAGTTATAACTGAAGAAAAGCTGGCAAGGATAAAACATGTCTGGATTTCTTTCTGATTTATAGATGAACTGGTGCTGTTAGCTGTAAAATATTTCTCACTTCTATTTGTGTTGAAAGTGGAAGTATTATGAAGCAGAACAGAAGATGATGCTTTTAAAAAAAGGATCTAGGGCCTTCTTTTGCATGTGTGCAAAACACTGTAAAGCCAAGAGCCTTTGTAAACGAACTGGATTTTAGTCAGTTTTCATGGCTACATTGAGACTTTATTAGGTATGGGAGAGAATGGCACTGGTTTAGTCTAAGAAAAGGGAACAAATGTAGGAATTGCTTCAGTTTGTGGTTATCACTTCAGTGCTCATTGGCTGAAATCCAATGGTAAGTCATAACTAGAGTTGGCCAATTGAACCAGTGGAACTTGCAAATGAGTTGACTTACCAAATTGCCATTGATTCAGTGGGCCTAGTCTAGTTGTGACTTACTACTGGATGGTAGTTAGCATGGGAATATTTATGGGTAGCTATGAAAACTATGCCTGGGTTCAGTAAGTCGCAGGAAAAATTACAAACCCCAATACTTTGTTTATAGCTATCGTTTAAAGCTAACAAAATGTGAATGCTTTGAAAGGCTTCTGGTGTTACAGTATTTTCCTTGCCAATTATCAATGGCACTGATATGTTTAAAAAATCTGCTATTTTGCTGATTTTATTCTGTGCGGTATTTTCTGTGAAAGCTTGGAATTAAAAAAAAAATCAATTAGAATGATTCTAGAGATGTTGCTACTGGGTAAGTGAAAGGAAAACTTGTGGTGCAGCTGATAAGTGTACAAAATTGACTACTTAGTGACTAATTACCAGTACAGTCATTTTGTTGCTCTCTTGTTTTTACTCTTAATTGGCTGCATATTAATAAATCCTATTCATTTCTGGGGCACAGCAGAGTTTAATCATTTTATAGACGTGCATAATAAAAATATCTAAAGAATTAACATAATAAACAATTATTGCTTCCAGGAGTTTTGTTCTTAAGATAATAAAATGTTAAAAAGCAAGGCACTTGAGTAGAAAGTAATTGCACTGACAAGCACCACACAGCCAGCATTCACAATAAAGTAAACCTTCCTTCAATGTCAACCTGATTTGCTACACACATAAATGCTTCCTCACATTATGGAAATGTCCTTTTTCTATCAACAGAAAAGAATAAAACTCCAGGCATCTAATTAATCTTGTCTGACATTTGATTTTATACCCAGGTTAAAGGCAAGAGGCAGGTGGGTCTGTTCCCCCCCCCCCCTGTGTGTATGACCACAGGCAAATCTTTCCATTAATGTCAAATTGCATCTGTGTGTCTCTGCATTGCTGCCACATGTCAGTCATTAATGCATTAGTGTTACTTGTATTCAATTCATATGCACCAATTTTTCTGTCCAGAGGGCTTGGTACAGTGCAAGTTGCAGTTATATAGAACAAACATTTCACCTTGACCCTTCCTGTAAAAGAAGAGGTGGATTGTCCTGAATAAAAGTGGGAGTAGATGTGTTTATTTGTTTATTTATTTATTACGTTCGAGTGACCAGCTCATAAAACATATCTATGGCTAAAATATACAAAATGCAATTTAAAAAAGTGTACAACCAGTTTATAAAACATAGTATGTGACTAAAATACACAAAATGCAATTAAAAAAGTGTACAACCAGTTCATAAAACATATTATATGGCTAAAATATTTTTTTAATTTATGACAATGGAAAGTTCTGTTCAGGTGATCCCAGCATTATATTAATAAGCTATATTTTGAAGACTTCCGGCAAAGGTATGCCATCAGCGAGAAGCAGCTGCAAACCGTTTTTCGTGGAAAAAAATATCTGGCTGTATGGCTTCTTTGACCATACCTCCTCTGGAAGTGCTCAGTGACCTTTTTATTGTGAATAGTCTGGCTGCCGCCTTCGTTCTGTGCTCTGAAAAGTCTGAAGGGCCCCTTGGTAAATTTATTTCTCTTGTTATCTATGGATCTGTCTCTCAGTGATGGCAAACACTGACTTTAAAGATGGATTCATTGGAGTCACAAGTCACATCTTTGGCAGAAACTGGGTAGGGCTGGGCAAAATGCATCCCCAATACTATTTTTGTGCAAGAGCAATAGACACCAGACTCCCCTGCCTCTACACCCAAAAAGTGGCCTTCTCCTCCCAACAAACTAAGACACAGTGAGAAGCTTCCAGGAGCAGTGGTTAGTGTTTTAAAGACATTCCCCCATGGTGCTTTAACACACACACACAAAACACCATTAAAAAAAAAAGAAATGGACTTTAGCCACTTTTGGCTTCTTTAAAAACTACAAACATTTTTTAAAATTGCAGCCTGTGTGGCCTGAGAGGATCCTAGTATAAGAACATGAGCCCCCAGACCCACTAAAATTGTTTTTTGAGTGTCAAAAATTCTTTATTGGGAGGGGCAGTCATGAAACTTCCCCTAACACATATTGTCCCACACACCTGATAGGGAAAATGCTTTTTTTTATTATTAGATAGACTGGTCTAGCAAAAGCAGATCAGCAAAGCCTCTGGTCTAATATTTATACTAATTTTTACAAATATTCCTTTAAACAAGGTGATTATTTATTTGTAACATTAATTAATCTGCATTAAATTCAGAGTTCATTGTGTTGCTGCTTGGAAGGAGTATTTTCTGTATGGATTTCTATTGCTTTGGTGTACAGTTGAACAGATTAATTATGCATTCTTGTTTTATGAAATCTCCTTTAATGATCACTGCCAGCAACATATTAATAGATTTGTAGATAATAGCTTTCACCTACTGAGAATTGGATCTGAGACTCGAGGCTAATGTCCTTCACCACTTCCCAAATCAAATCTGCCATGATGATTTGGCTCTCTGAACAACCCTGTTCGTATTTTAAGGAGTTAGCCTGATCAGGATGCAGGCCCTTCTCAGTTAGACTCAAAGATGAGCCTGTAATTTACCTTTTTCCCCAGTGGAGTGGGTTTCATAAAAAGATGAGTGTTATTTTCTAAAGCCTTAATTTATGAGGATATTGGAACATGCTTTTTGGGATTTAATAGGCATTCCCATTAGGCACTGTCAAGACATTTTGAGGTTTTGTGGGTATTCAGGAAGCGCAACTACAAAAGCATGGTTGATTTACAAGCAAAGCAAGGTGGTGTTTGGCCATATCTACCAGTCATAGAGGTTCCACGATGTTCTCTCTTTCTGCTCCTTCTCTTTCATACTAGAGTAGTGCTTTTGTTAGGGCACAAACAAGTTTACAAGCTTTTGTCAGCCTAAAAAAAGTTAATAAAGATACTGAGACCTAGTGTGATGTAGAGAATAGAGACAGGTTAGGATTTAGGACACCTGGGCTCAAATCCCCATTCAGCCATGGAAACTCACTGGGGCGGGGGGGGGGGGTTTGGCAGTGACAAACCACTCCTTGAATATTTCACATACCTCAAAAGCACTGTTACAGTCACATAAGTTGGAAATGACTTGACAGCACATAGTAACAGGAGAGGTATTATTTTAACATAGATTTTGGATTATTTTTTTTTTACTGCAAGCACAGCTATTTTTGCTTTTCATTATAAATATCGTTGCAGTTTTTAGAACTGAAATGAAGCTGTCCTAGAACATTTTTTTTCTCACTTGAAGTTTAAACTTCCACTCCTCTTAGAAACCTTGAAGATCAGATTTTTTTTTTTTCTGGAAAAGTTTATTGCAGTCAGCTTATAATGGTATGTAGTGGCTTGTCATCTAATATATTTAATTTCTTTAAATATTTTCTGGTCTTTTAATCAATAATGTTTCCTCTTTTCAGAATTTGGCTTTGACCATGTATGTATTTGTTTCATTTCTAGACTGCCTTTCTCCCAGCTAGGGGACCCAAGGTGTCTCGAAATGCAGTTCAATTCATTGTAATACAAAATAAAGTTTGTGTGTGGCATGCTTAGTTGTAAACTGCACAGAGTGGCCCTGACAGACAGATGGGAGGTATAAAAGTCAAACAAACAAACAAACAAAAAGCTAAAGGGCCAAAGATGGCTTGTTAGAGTCTTCTTTCATAATAATTAGAGTCAGTTTTATCGATTTGTCACCTCTTAAAGTGTTTAGGTGTTAATACAGATTAGGTGTTAATACATATTAATCAGATCGATTCTGATTAAATTGTAATATGACTTATTTGTAAATGGATGCTATGGCCTTATATTTTCAAGTAACCAAATTGTTTCTTGCACTACCTCACTTTTTCAAGGTAGATTATGCACTATTAGGAATAGTGACAGATGGTGACAGCAGCCATGAAATTAAAAGACGCCTGCTTCTTGGGAGGAAAGCGATGAGAAACCTAGACAGCATCTTAAAAAGCAGAGACATCACCTTGCTGACAAAGGTCCGCATAGTCAAAGCTATGGTTTTTCCTGTAGCGATGTATGGAAGTGAGAGCTGGACCATAAAGAACGCTGAGCGCCGAAGAATGGATGCTTTTGAACTGTGGTGCTGGAGGAGACTCTTGAGAGTCCCCTGGACTGCAAAGAGAACAAACCTATCCGTTCTGAAGGAAATTAACCCTGAGTGCTCACTGGAAGGACAGATCCTGAAGCTGAGGCTCCAATACTTTGGCCATCTCATGAGAAGAGAAGACTCCCTGGAAAAGACCCTGATGTTCGGAAAGTGTGAGGGCAAGAGGAGAAGGGGACGACAGAGGACGAGATGGTTGGACAGTGTCATCGAAGCTACCAACATGAATTTGACCCAACTCTGGGAGGCAGTGGAAGACAGGAGGGCCTGGCGTGCTCTGGTCCATGGGGTCACGAAGAGTCGGACACGACTTAATGACTAAACAACAAAAGGAATAAGAAGAATAGCTACCATACATATTTAATCTTGTTCCAGCATTTTAAAATACTTTTTTGAGCATGTTTGGTCATTAGACAGTTGCTTAGACAAATGCATTGAGAAAAAGATGGATAGAGTCAAGGATTGCTTTGGTCCACTGTGCGCCCCACCATGCTCCTGCCCTAAGGAGTTGATGGCAGCTGGGTCCACTGGCAAAGAATTTGTGGCCTCAGTTTCAGGTATCAGGCATGGAGGAGCTTTATTCGAAGGTGCAGTGTCCCTTTCTCCATATGAACAAAGGGTTGAGGGGTAATCACTGACTCCTGGGCACCCTCCTCTACTATAGGGTCTTCAGTTATCCTCTTTGAGTTCCCCCAAAGTCCAAGTCCAGCAGAGTGAGATTTTTAACACATGTCAAGAAAGGTTTGTATAGACCCCAGCAAGAGTTCTGGCTAAACAGCTCATCCCTTCCCTTTCCTCTTTGTCTTTCCAGGATGATGGATGGGTGGAAGGCAAGTTTCCCTCAAAGCTCTGTGTGTGTGCGTGTGTGGGTGCCTGTCTCCAGCTCAGCTGTCTTCCTCCTCCACGCAGCAATAGTGTTGGGGTCTGGTCACGATGGAACCCTGCACACACACGGGGGGGGGGGAGTCACACATACGCGTGCAGGAGCAAAGTCACACACACAAAAGAGGCGGAGCCCCGCCCAGTGGAGCTGAAAGTTAGAGGGCACGTTGAAGGAAGGTCCACTATCAGTTAGCAGCTGCCTCATCTAGCTTGGGAGAAACACACTGCCTCTTCTGCCCTGGTTGGCAGCAGCAGTTTTTCCTCTGCATCCACCCAGGTCTCCTGGGTGGATGCAGAGTTCTTGTTGTTCTTCAGCTGAAGACTCCAAAGCCCTGTTCTCCCTGGCTTTTGTCTGCCTCCAGCCTGCCTCAACTAGGCGGTTGTCATTAGGCTGATTCTCTCCCATCAGCCGTCCTGGCTTTTCCCTTCCTTTCTTGGTTTTAGCATTCTTCTCCTGCCTTATCTCTCCTAGCCTGCTTAAAGAGGCCAGACAGCCTGCGGGCACGCTCACCTCCTTCCCCCCACCAAAGCTGATTGCTGTCCAGCCCCATGGCTGCAACTGTTCATACTCTAGCCTTCTTGCCTTTGGATAGTGTGTTGCATTTCGTTTTGTGCGTGAGAGAGTGTTTCAGTTTATTTTAAGAAGAAAAGTGGATCATAAACATTTAATTGAATGAGTCAATTAAAAAAAAGGTGAGACATATTTTTCTTGGATTCTGCTTCGGACTACTAAGTACTGATGATTATGCTAAATCTTGAATTGGCCTCTTTTGGAAGAGTGTTCTGTCTTGAGCTACTACAGTACCATTTTTTGCTATCTTCACAACTGCTTCTGACATGCTTTGATAAGAATAAGAACTAAGCATTGTTCCCCTGGAATATCCTCCATTTAAACACTGCTGAACATGATTTCAGAATTGTATACTAGTAACAATAGGCAGATTCTTCCGTGTAGATGTTTTGAATTAAGTGTAAGTTTCATTTTAGCCATTCATTATAAATGCTCACCGTAAATCAAATAAAAAGACCCTCCCACATATATTATTGTACTTTTATCTTTGTAGAAGAAGAAACATGCACCGTGAAGAACAGCAGACATAAGAGACAAACAAAGGAAACTACATATTGCTGGAGGGGACGAATGGCTGGGGCATGAAGGCATAGCACTTGTTCTGATTTATTTTTCATTGTCTAGCAACAGAAGGCAAAGTATAGTTAGTCACTGTTTCAAGGGTTTTTCTCTGTAGAGGAGATAATAAAAGAACGTGTAGGCCTAAAGAGATTTGCTCATGAAAAACAAATATGTTTCCTTTTCTTTTTAAGGTTCTTGCAAGGCATTGGATGCCATTTGATCACACCATTCTCAAACTTACTATGGTTGCAATTTCATTTACTTTTTACAGCAGTTGGCATTTTCTCACTTGGATTGCTAGAGAAGCCTAAACCTGCCTGTCTCTCTCCAGGCCATATTGTTGGTGAGGTCCCACTGAGATGGCATGAATAGACTTGATGAGAATTCGGGGACAGTGATCTTTTGTTGATGAACGTGTATATTTCCCATCATTACTCCAGCTGAAGTCTTGAAAGCGATACTAGGGATTATAGAATCACGTTTAACATTTTGATAGCTATGTTGTTTAAGAGTTTCGTTTCTGTAAAACAACAGCAATGGCAGCAAAGCACTAGGACAGAAAAGGCTTTGCCATCACTTCTAGTGTAGTGAAATTAAAATCTTTAGTATCTTATTTAATCTGGAAATTCTTCTGTCAAAAGTGGATAAAGAATATTGATCCAATTGTTAGTGTGTCAGTAGATTCACTGAACAGTGCATCTTTTAGTGATGGGCTGAATTAGTGTAGGGAATTCTTTCCAAGGTCAGAAATGTGGTGTTGACTATTACATCAACTTACTCACATTCTTTGTTTCTGTGTGGCAGTGATGATTCAAGTTGATCAGATATCAGTGTGTGGGATACGTGTGCTAACAGTATATGCAATAAGATGGAATGTACACTTCACACGTTCCATCCGAGTGGACATTGTTAGACTGGATTTCAGTAATGGTATATTCACAAACACAGTTATGGTGCCATAGAATGAAGTTCTTTGACCTTCTGGAGACCAGAGAATCCAATTAAAAAGAGGATAATTGTAACTGACCTCAGTCCTGACCCTTGTTTCCAACTTCTAACTATGTACTAGATAATATCAGACAAATTAATTGGTAAGAGCCTAAGTATCTTTTCTTGAGAATTTTATCTTAAAAGTACTGATTCTCACATATGAAACTACTACCTAGCTTCATTGCATGGTGTCCTGAGCTGACCCAGTTTGGCTCACTACATTTTTGTTTCAAATTTCATTTCAAATAGTTCAGTTACGGCTGTTGAAAAAGTAAAGCACAGGGAAAAATTACGTTGCCATTTCAGACACTGGTCATAGATTTTCATAAAGCAGGGGTGATGAGCTGTTGCTCTCCAGATGGTCTTGGCTTACAGATCTCAACCTTGTCCTACCCCATTTTGTACACCTGGAAGTATAAACTTTCCTGAAATGTTAAAGCCGTGGAAAAAAACTAATCACTCCTCCAATTTTTCCTGGCTTTTCCGCCTAGAAAAACACATGTCGAAAAGAATTGAAATGTATGCAATATCTATTTCTGTGTCACTTTTTTTAAATTGTTTTAACCACAAAAAGGCACTATTCATAACTCAGTATATAAAACTACACTATTTGTCATATTCAAGAACACAAAAGCCTTAATTCTGTGCAAGTACAGTTGTGAATACACTCAGTGCTGAAGAGAGAACTGCTCCTTGAACATGTGGTATGTTCATTTTTATCATCTGAGAAGTGAGGGATGGAGGTGGGAATGAAAACAGAAACCTGCCTTGGTTCTCCTGTGACTTTCTTCCTCAAGCTAGAACAGAGGACGCCAGACAAAGGTGTGGCTATCCCCAAGCAAGAAAACTTCCCCACCACTGCTAGTGTGGTCCTTCTGATGCAGATGGCAGAATCCGTTTGGACAGTTTGTACTCGGGGGGTGGGGAACACTAAAGTTTGCCAGAATTTTTCCACATTCTACCCCAGCTTTCAGATCTCTTTGGCACCTGCATAAGAAATGGGTGCTAACATGGCTTTTGTGGAATTTTAGCTGAAGTACAGCATGAAAGGACAAACATGTTCCCTCATTTCATACATGTTAGCAAAGTAATTATATTGATATACACTATTGGTATTTATTGTAACAGCATATATTTACAAGTACAGAATAACACTTGAAATGCTTTATGCTGATTTCTCTTTGGATTCAGCAAATTATGCAGTACCTTATGGACATTTAAAGCTTTTCCATATACTGTAGCTTTAAAATCTTTCCAAATTGGGCAAATATGGATTTTTCTCTCCCTTTTCCAACATGACTGCTAGGGTTCTAATTGAGCATGAAATTAACATGGATTTGTTCATTAGCCTAGAATGTTTTATTCTCGTTATCAGTAAAGACAACACAGCTCTGGGGATGTTGTTTGTTAGTCTGAGCTGACTCGTTTTTGTTTTTCTAGGTCGTCTGTAAACAATTATTTTTGAGGAACTTTGTGGCAAGAGGGATTTGAGGCTTCATTTCAGGGGAGACAGTACTCTGGCATTGCTTTGTTATCTCAGTACATTTAGATGCGTATGTAAGTCAAATGGTTTTCGCCCCCATTTCCAAACAAAATTTGTTCAAATAAAATAGTTTCAGACTGAATTATGCAATGTATATGTGTTAAGTATCTATTTTGAGATTTTGCTATCCCAAGGATTAAAAAAATGCCTAGTGAAGCTTTTTCTCCCCTGTCCTCCATGTAACTCTTCTGGAACAATTTTGCAATAGACAACTAAGTAGTGGAGTTTTTCAATTGGACCTTTGTTCCTTTGAGATTGCAGCTATTTAAAGCATAGACGGGATGTCTGTTTAGCACAGGGTAGGATCATTATTTGATGCCAACAATATATCATGAGACATAGTTGCACAAAACTCACTTGTTTCAGTTGTACGCTGTTAAAATGCTATATATTTTAATCAATATATGACATAGACCTTTCAAAATATTTCCAAAAATATGAAGATAAAATATATAAGCTGTGTACAGTTGTAATAAATGGTTGTGAAAAACAGGAGACTTTGGAATCAGGGTGGATGAAAATCAATGATTTTTTTAAAAAATCAATTTAAATCAGCCATTCTCAATTTTTTTTGGCAACAGCCATAAACACAGTATGTAAGAAATATAGGCCAAATCAGGATTGGATAAGTCTCATACTTGCAAGGTGGTGTGTGAAGAATTGTTTCCAGTCTGTGCCTCCTTCAAATGAGCCAGAGCTCCCCAGGAATGGCTGATTTAAATCATGGTTTAAATTTAAAAAATGATTTTTAAAAAAAATTAAATTATAAAAAAATTCAATTTAAAAAATTTAAATCATGATTTAAATTGTGATTTAAATTTGATTTAAATCAAGGGCACTCTACTTATAGTCCTGCTGGATACTCAGATATTATATGTTGTTTTCCATAGTAAACATGTGGAGATCATCTGTTTATCTTGAGCACCTGACTGTATCCATGGCTTAGTCAGGGTTCAGATGCGTGTGTATGTATTCAAACTAGAGTCCAATGAGATCTTGATAAGTCCAGTAAGAGCCTGGTAAGCAATCCAGTCATAACCTAGTTCATTGAGCATGCGGTGCTCTGAGACATTTGTGCTAAAGTGATCCTGACAATGCTTCATTTGAAAAGTCCTGCATGTAGGCTTTTCATGTCTATATTTGTGCTTCCCTGCATGCAAGAAATCATCATGAGCTAAAGAGTTTCTATTCAGATTTGTCACTTAATATGTATTGTGCTTTGTGTTCTGCATTGTTTTTTTGCTTCTCAGTTATTTAAGCATGATTTTACATTTTGAAGAGCATTAAGAATATCTTTGCTTCAACTTTTTCAAATCTATTAAATTATAACAGTACTCAAGTGGCTCACTTGATCTACAAATACAGGAATGTCAGGAGCAGATAGATTTGCTCAGACAGGAAATCCTTTGTGGATCCAAGTACAAAATATCAATTTTTCAAAACGTTATTTCCATAGGGAAAGCTGTGGTGTCAGGTTCTAGAAGATAACAAATGGCTGTCTGAAACTTTTCCTACATGTGGGATAAGAATGTGACATAGCATACCAGGGAATTCATTTTAGTAATCATAAACAGGGTTGTTCTAGGAACTACAGATGTTGGTGGGAAATGACTCTTTCCATCTCTTCTGTTATTTCAAAATGTCGTGATTGTGTATGCCATGAGATTCTGTATTCTGAACTCTTTTAGGCCCAGTCTATGCAAACATCAGGTTGCTCTGTAAATTAAACTGTTCTGGATTTAGATGGGTGGATGTGGTGGTGGGAACTTTTCTATACTACAGTGTGGACAAGATCTGATAGCTTAGGAACATACCGTTTTTTAAAGAAACAAATCAGGAAATCCCATACAGGCACCTCTGGTTTGGTTGTGGGTGTTGGGGGAGGTAGTCATAGGGGACCCCACAAGACCAGGAGCAAAAAAATATAAAGACTTTTTTAGGGCAATAGTCTTATTTATTTGTTGTATGTGGTGTGGAGCCCACACACGTTGAAGGGAGATTGTTAGCCTTGTCATCCTGTGTTATCACTTTTAAAACATGAAAGTAACAGTCTGAAGGGGGTAGAATATTATATCTGGCTAAATCTCTCCATGTGAGCCAGAACATGGAAAGGTTGGAGTTCTGTCTCATGTAGAAAGGCTACCTGGGAAGAGGAGGGCTCTCCACAACACATGTGGGCACCACATGGTAAGATAACAACTGAAGTGGACTTTATGTTTAGGTCTCAAATCACTATGCTTTCCAATTCTGTTGTGGTCATATCCAGATATTAGTTCCTGCATCATGACTGTTTACATATGAGAACTGATAATTATGTTTAATTTTCTGGGTAGTCATGACAGCATAGTCTGAGGGGAGTATGGTCCACACAAAGGGGTTGC
>JBAJHW010000274.1:0-25000 GCA_037013535.1 Intellagama lesueurii
TATATGATGGGTCTGAAGACTGTAGGCAAAGAATTGTTTGATTATGAGGTGGCTTGTAAGGAGATCATCACCCCACTGATAAAAGAAAAAACAGAGTTTCGTGATACAGACTCTGAGATCACTTATCAAATAGCCAGATTTTGTATGGCGATATTCAGGCCTTGGAAATTCCATGGTAACTAGATACTAGATTTTAAATTGTGTTTTAAATGCCAACTGTTTTTTTAAGAAGTAACCTGAAATTTTGAAATGTCATGGTAGCTAGATAATAGATTTTAAATTGTCTTTTAATGTCAAATGTTTTTATAAGGTATTTTTGAATTTTGGAAACTGGAAATGTCTATGTTTTTTTTCCCTGTGTGATTGGTCTAAGGACCGTAACAACAAACTGTATTCTGTACATGGCCTTATAACCTTCCAGGAGATGATAGATTCACAGGAAGGAATCAAATCCTGGCAAGTAATAAAAGAGGAAGGTTATTTTATGTTATCTTCAATTAATTTCAAGATACAAAGAGGTTACACAAGATAACAGAGGAAAATTAAGAAAATTAACAGAGTTTGAGAGAATAATCACGCAAAAAAACTATTAGGACAAATATTAGAACAACTATTAGGACAAATATACAAACTATTACTTCAATCTGAAACAGAAATGGAGCCAGTTAAAATCAGTATGTTAAAGTGGATGCAGAATCTAGAGAAGGTGATCAATATTCTGACAATAGGAGGAAATGTGGACAAAAATATGAAATTTACTGCAAGTCAAACCTTAAGAGAGCCTTACAATTAAATTCTTGATGGGCCAGAAGGAATTTTATTTTAGCATTTATATATCTGCTAAATGACTGTTCAATTAATACATTCTTATTTTGATTTATAGTTGGTTGGTTGGTTGGTTGGTTGGTTGGTTGGTTGGCTGGCTGGCTGGCTGGCTGGCTGGCTGGTTATTTCTGTGAGCTCTTAGCCTGCTCTGCCATCTCTTCCACCTGTTGCTTAAGCTGAATAGGGGACACCTTCTGAAGCATCTTGGCAAATATAGGTGTTGTTAGTGGTTGAAATGCCATGCCAACCATTTTCAGGACTTCTTCCAACATTTTGAATTAGGCACTACAGTTTGTTAACAATTTCCATGGATGCAACAGCCTTTTCCAAGCTCTGTTTCAAAGGAGGTAATCAGAGACTAAGAAAAGCCCAGCCTAAATGAGAGATTATTATTTAATCTTCAAGCAGACAAAGGACAAGCTTCTCTTCCCACTCCCTAGCAGTCTTCTCATGGCCAAACACACCTCCCACCATCTACTAACCAATGAAAACATCCATTACCCTTGATGCACAAAGACTGAGACAGTAGGAGAAGTAACTTTTGTCTCTTTTGCATTTATCTTCCTAGAAGAAGATAACACTTGACAGGTTCCTTTGGCTCTTGACATGTTGCTTTACAGCACATCAGAGTCATGGAGAGGAAGGGGAGAAAGTTAGTACTCAACTTTCCCTCTCCTGCAACTCCTTACTGCTTTGGAGACTCCAAGAACAGAAAATAAGGTTGCATTTCGATGGTGGTGGGCTGACATGGGGAGTAATTTGATCATTAGTGGAGCTAGGTTGGATGAGCCTTGGATTAACTTGGAAATGTACCTAAATTCCTTCTGCTCTCTCTCTGTCTGTATTTAAGACTTTGAATCATTTCCAGATTAAACCAGGATGGGCAGCAGAGAATTCAGTCATCTCTAAAGCTCAGCTACAGGCACATGTTAAAGAGAGGGAAACTCCTAAAATAGAACTTTTTGGTTTAAATTTACAGTATATGAATGAAGATGGTCTAATGGTTTTCTGAGAGTTTTAAAACTCGACACAAAATCTGTAATAAGATTTAATTTTCTTGGAAGCCCCAAATCAAGTTTATGTGAAGAATTCAAAATCTTTAAAAACTGAGCTGTAAACACTCTGGAGTGAATATGAACGTTGTTCCTCAGCTGAATAAACAGTAATGGGAGGTGGGGGGAGTTCATCTTATCTCCATGTTTTTTTATAGTTACTCTTCCTAATTGTCCTGCTGCTACCTCATGTACCAGATATCCAAGAAAGCTGACATGGTGAAGTTATATACAGCATTGCGGTGACCTCTGTGCAATGAGGATGCGTACTCATCCAATAAAGTTCCAGACAAAATGACAGTGACAGCTGCCTTGTGGTATTTAATTTGAATGGAAGTCATTTGCTCAGAAGTGTCAGTAGCAAGTGTGTCATTACAGCATAGAACACCAAAGAAAACATCTTAAAGCCCCATCCGGGGAAAGTGAACCTTTTTTCGGCAGCTGCAGAGGCCCTTCAGGAGGAAAGGTGCTCTTCAGAGTCTTTGCACATCTTCTTGGATCGATCTTGTTTTATGAATCTTCTGGAAGCCAAAATTCTTCATCTGCTGTTAATCGCAAGAGGCAACAAAACGAAGCTTCAGTTAACAGAAGTAGCAAAGCTGGAGGTTATATGGGTGGAAAGAGCTCCAAGGATCAAGGGAAGCAAAACACGATGGTGCTGAAGAGAAGTCAGAAGCTACCCCTGTGGGAAGAAGCTCTTCTCTCTGGAAAAGACCCAAGGGCACTATTAAAGCGTGGATTACAGTATGTCAGCCTGAGTCTTATAATGAAGGGGATGACAAGGACTCCTGACTTTCTCTGGGGATTGCCACAGGTCCAAAAGCTGAATCTCTCACATAACCAACTGGTGGCTCTTCCACCTGCACTAGGGAAACTTGAGAAACTAGTGGTGCTAAACCTATGTGGGAACCGCATGAAATCTCTGCCAAAAGAAATTGGGCTGCTCAGGCACTTGAAGGTTTTATTTGTGAATATGAATTGCTTGACTGAAGTACCAACAGAACTTGGACACTGCAAGAAGTTGGAGGTTTTGAGTCTCTCCCACAACTATATCTCCCATCTCCCTCCAAGCATCACAGAATTGATAAACCTAAGAAAGCTGAATCTTAGCAACAATCGGTTTATGTACATTCCCCTAAGTGTCTTTTCACTAAGGAGTCTAGATTTTTTACATGTAGGTTGCAACAAACTCGAAAACATTGGAGACAGCATCCAGTTTCTAGTCAACCTACAGATCTTCATTGCCGACTATAACAACATTCGCAGTTTGCCAAGGTCTATCTGCTCAGTCACTGCACTTGAGCTCTTAAATATCGATTACAACTCTATTCAAACTCTCCCAGATGAACTCTATTTGCTGCATCGTTTGACCAAAATTGCTTGGAATCCAATGGATAAGGGGCTCCATATTTCCCACAATCCTTTGTCTAAACCACTGCCACAGATTATAGACGGAGGACTCAACACACTCTTCAGCTATCTCAAAGATAAAAACCAGCTCCCTTAAATGTGCACGGCATTTGGAATAGTCTTGGTGGTCTGTCTCCTCAGTTGTGCCATTTAATTTTTCTCATCTGTATTTTTTCCATGCACAAATCAGGAGCTGGAAAGCAGCTGTAATAAAATTTCCCTGAAAGCAAGTACATTGACTTTATGTGGATGTATTTTCCAAACAAATATGTATCCTAGAAATGCTAGTGTATCCTTTATGGCAAAAAAAAAAAAAATGTGATTTAAGTATTATTTTTTTATTTAGCCACAAGCAGGTTAGTGCAGAACCAACTGCCTTTTTTCTTTCTGTCAGATTTCAGTAATATCAGTCTTTTTAAAAGGAATGATTTTGTATGGTGTGATGCTTTTATGACATTCTGTGACACTTCCATGTGTTATACTAAGGGGAGGCATTGCTACTCAAAAGCTTTACAACAAGAAACTGAAGTGGTTCTTTAGGAACACGGCTTGATCAAAGTGATTTGTTGTTATGTCCTAACTTATGTTGGTTATCAACTGCTATTGCTGAGGCTCAATACATTTTATTCTCCTGTGTATGCGCACATAGCCTAGAAATGGAAACAAGCAGCTAAAAATTATTGGATGGAAAATTCATGAATAAAGTTTGCAGGCACTGGGAGAAATGCCTAGAATGCAAACAAACTCCTGCACATCAGAAAATGTATTTTATTCTGTAACGTACATAACAAGAGCCAGTGGGGAAAACCTAAGTAAGTTGCATAGCAAACATTTGCCCGGTAGCAAGTGCTAGGTGAAGTTCATGTTTCGTTGCTTGGGGTATGAGAAGTGGGGTCATGCTTTTAAATAATGATTGCATGATTATAGTGCATCTAGTTATACACAAAGACAACTGTCTTCATTTCACACAATATGTCTATACTTTGCAATCTTGACTACATGTCATTTTATATAGGATATCAAGAGTACAAATCCCAGTTTTATTCTTTTGCATATTCTAATTGATTTTCGAAGTGCTTGTGCCTTAGAAACCTCCCCTATTGTCCTTTTCAGCCAGACTTTGGAGCAATTTGGGGGGGGGGGGGGTTGTTTCTATAGGAATACTATATTCATTGAATTTAAAGATTTTTATGTTTTTTAAAATGTTTTTTAAAATTGCTTCTAATCTTTGTTTTAATATTGATAAATGGTTGGTTGAGTTTTTTTAAAATATAGTTTCTATGGTATTTTAAAACTGTTGATCATTGTATAGTTTTAATTGTCATGGGTCCCCTATGGGGAGATAGGTGGCATAATATAAACAAACCAGTCCCCAGTTTTTTATAGTAGGTGAGCTAGAGACTTATTTCTATACAATCTAGAACCTGAAATTATTATTTCTAAAGGAAATGCTTCCTTTCCACACCTTGAGGCATGGGCATTAGTTGTATGAGCATGTGGTACTACATCGTATCCTGCAAATTTTTTCCATTGATATATTCCTCTTGCAGTACCAAGAAAGCGGTGCTGGGGGAGTCTGCAGATTTGTCCCTTAGATTGCTTTTTTAATTACTGTAAAACTATGCAAAACTGTGGATGCTATAAAATGAAATGGGAAGACCTGGAAAAGCAAAACGTTTGACTATGGATACATCCTTTATTACACCAAACGTTCTCTATAATAGCAAACTGATGAATGTGAATAATGGGCCAGATGAAGGGTAACATGAAGATGTATAATAAATAGAGTTTAAAAATAGTAAAACATAAGGAAGCCAAAGGTGTACCTATTATGACATTATTATAGGGACAGAGTGTTATGTTCCCTTTAGAAAGTTTTCGTTCTCATCTCAGTTTTCAAAAAGTGTCTTTTTCACACTTTTCACACTGAGTTTGTAATCAGTGAGAAATGACCCTGGAAGCAATGAAATTAATGTTAAAATCCTGACAGCTATTTAAATAAAATGAAATCTTCATTTCAAGAGGGGGAATATACTATCTGCGAAATGCACTTTAAAATGGTGGTGTCAGCAGCTCCCGCTGTTTCCATACATGAGATGTAACGATGCAGAACAGCGAACATTGCCTGAGTATTTTGTGCTAATGGAGTACCTCAAAAGTGAGCAGGATGCCCAGATTGTAGAGGGTGTAAACTTGATTTGTATCTCACAAGGAGCAATTTGTGAAGGGAAATTTCAAGTCCTAAGTACACTTCTTCAGCAGTTTTAGGCTCCATAGATGCAATTAAGGAAAAGGAGAAGTCAAATGATTTGAGGAACAGTATCTACCCATGCAGGGTGGGGTAAGGGGGGGAGTGCCATGTATTTAATCAACAAAGACTGCAATCCTAGGCACAGGTACCTCAGAATATGCCACACCGTGCTCAGCAGGTCTTGCATCACACATAGGACTGCATTGTTAGTGGACATTCTGAAAAACTACCACCCTGTTTCCCTGAAAATAAGACCTAACCTGAAAATAAGCCCTAGTATGATTTTTCAGGATGTTCGTAATATAAGCCCTACCCCAAAAATAAGCCCTTGTTAAGTGAAAGCCCGCCCTCCACCACTGTGCAGCAACCAGAAGATGACATGACTGTATTTGAATAAACATAGATTGTTGTACATGAAAAAATAAAACATCCCCTGAAAATAAGCCCTACTGCTTTTTTTGGAGCAAAAATGAATATAAGACCCTGTCTTATTTTCGGGGAAACACGCATTCAGTATTTCGCTATACGCTTGGGGGATAATTTAGCCCAGTTAAATACAGATAAGACTCACATTTAAATCACAGATTAAGATATCACATCTAAGTGATTTCAAAGGACACAGATCTTTAAATGACATGCTCAGTTGTCACACTGAAATAATTTTAACATTTTTGGGTGGGAGGATATGAATCATGACCTTGACTTCTCCTTGACATCTCCTGTTACAAAACATATGATGTATCTGAGTTTTGAAACCTCTGAATTCTGAAATATTTAAGGATGAATATTTGATATTTCATTGTAGAATTAATGCAGCAATGCACAATTAGTTTGTACATCTAATGCACAATGAAAAGAAGCAATCTGTGTATGTAAATGAAACCTAGAATGTTCTTCCATTGGGAGAAGTATGGATGTTGAGAGGGACTTCAGAGGGCTTTGGAAGGGTTTCCTCTTAGTGTAATTGGCATCTTTGTTGATATTCTGGTCACTCAATGGAATGCAGAAATGACCTAGCTGCTGACACCATAGCTCTGAAGCACCTGTTCCCACCGGTCGGGTCTTAGCAACATAGTAAAGCTGGGACTTCCAGTGACCCCATCCTATTTTTTTCCCCATCATTTTCCTCCTTGCATCAAATTCTTTTAAATCTGTGGAAAATCTGAATCACTGCTTCGAACCAGTAATGGAATGAAAGTACTGTGATTGACAGGTGGCTCATTTAACTTCTTCTAGGTGGGATGAATGCCTTTTGAAGTAATATTTTTATATTCTCAGGATGCTAATAGATCTGGCCTTGTTCGTCGCTACCTGAGCCTTGTGATGCACAGAAACTTTTGCCAAATAAAGATGGTGTGACATTTTCAGCTTGTCTCTGGCAGAGATATATTGATCACAAGTTATCAATGCCCTAATGAAATCTTATTTGGACTGTTCTGTTATGGCGCTATCTTTTTTCAACTAGTCAGAAAATGCTGACGGTTCAAAGTAGTGCAGCTAGAGAATGAAATAAAGGGATCACAGATCACCAGTTTTGAAATAGCTGCACAAAATTCCTGTCCATATCTCAGCATAATTCCAAGAGCAGGATCTAATCTTTCAACTCCTTAGGACAGGTGTTCACAAATACAGCTTGCAGGCTGCATGCAGCTCCTTCAGGGCAAAAATGCGGTCTCCCATCACTCCTGGGCCCCTCAGGGTCCCATACTTCCAATTTTTTTTAAGTGTCCAAAAAAAGTCCCCTTATGCCCTCTAGAGGGCATGGAAAGCAATTTTGCCATGTATTGAAAGCTCCTAAGCACATCTGCAAAAAAAATTTTTTAAAAAAGGTTAACCACTAGAGGGATTTCATTGGTTTTTTTAAAAATGGGGAGAATGGAGGTCATGGCAGGGTATGTGGCCTTCCAAAATCCAGAATTGTGGGTGTGGGTGTAGTACCCAGAACTTTGAAGGTTGCCCAGTTCTGACTTAGGACCTGGGCATTCAAACTACACTCTCCTTCATGGACCTGTCAAAATAGTAATATTATGCTCTTGTGACATCCCATCATCACTGCTGGGTAGAGAGCCCCCCCCCCCCCGGTACCAACCTAGTATGTTTTTATATTAGCACCATATTATGAGCTTTTTCTTGTCTAGCCCTGAAACTGTAGGCTTAAATACTTAATCTACATAATGCTAATTCTGATTATTGTTGTTATGCAGTAGTACAATTGGTGAGTTTTAAAAAAAATTCAGGTAGAACTGAGAGCCTTGATGACCACAGAAAATGGCAACAAGTCTGTTATACACATATGCATACACCACCCTCCCACACCTCACTCATACATAGCTTCTGATTTCAAGGAAAAGGGTGATAATTGAAAGATTGTCCTTTAATGCCTGTTCATTGGCTCTTGCACATAAGTATAAGCATTAAAGGATTTTTTTAAAAAGTACATTAAATGCCTGTGATGTTAATCACTGGGGGGAGATCTTTTTAGTTCTGATGTAATTTGAATGCTATAGCTCTGCATTGTAATTTGTATAGCAATTTTAAGAGATACTGGCACTGTAGAAATGTTCAGGCTTCTGTTTCATGAGATGATAAACAGCAGATGGTACAAGGAAGAGATTCCCAGATGGAAGATGAAAATTAACAAAAATCAAAACAATGGGATGGCTGAATGCAGAAATTAGTGGAATATGAGTGGAACACTGGCATTTTGTAAGTGATGCTGTTGCTGCATAATTATGTTATTTCCATGTCCCAATAAAAATGGTTCACTAGATTGAACATCAAGGTAGGGATTGGTAGCTTCCAGAGCTTTGAGAAGAGCACGTGCTCATCTCTGGACCATGGACAACTGCACTTGCTCTGGTGCCCTGCCCTCTCTCCCATATATGTAGTTTCCAGAAAGGTTCTTCTTTAATGCCTCTAATAGCCGATAATAAACAAACAAACAAACAAACAAACCTCCCACAAAATTATCCTTCTCAGAAAGGGATGGCTGGATGAATCAGGAGTGCTAGGGGTCCTAAAACTGACAAAATTACTTCCCACTAAAGGGCACAAAGCAACTTTCTGAGAAAAACATATGAAATTTAATCTGTGCAGAATCTGGGCCCTTCTGGGATGCTGGGGAGCACATTTGAACCTCAGTCATGTATGCAGCTCACAGGAATTAATTCTGGGAAGGGGCACTTAAAGTCATGTACCTAATAGTAAGATCCACCAAAATAAGTGGGGCTTACTTCCAAGTAGGCCTACCTAGAATTGTGCTATAAACAATATTTTATAGAAACATTTCCCTTTTTCCAAAAAAGATAGAAATTATGTTTATCCAGGAGCATGCAAAATGTAGGATGGTGTGAGATACACTTTAATTTAAGTGCACACGCTGAAGTTCTGCTCTGTTAAGCATCAGTTCCCTTGATTCCACTGGGATTTATGCTCTATAATATTATGTAGGATTATGGGTGTGATGTTGCAATTTGTTTGGCATGCAAACAGCCAATGTTGCATTTGCCTTAACTAATATCTTCAATAGGACAATTTCATGTCTTGATGAGCCATTCTTTGAAAAGGAAAGGTAATCCCAATATATTGTATCAGTATTTACACATTCAAATAAGATTCAGAAGAGAAAAAGGATGAGTGATTAAAGTTTACAGGTGCATGACATTCAGGTAGTTACATTCTATAAACAACTAACATCTTTACACTTCACCATAATCATGCATTTCCCATATTTCTGGAAGCCCACAATTTTTGAATGGTTAAAAATATTCTGGTAAAACAAATGAAAGCTATCTCCTTAGCTATACATTTGATCTCTATTAATGAAAACCTGTGTTACACTTAAACAATGAGGGAATGGGATGTGGGTCCATCCACCCCCACCTGAAGTGCTTCCAAAAATAGAATGAATCTCAGTGTCACAGTGGGAATCTAAGAGTCTCCTCTTTCTAATAGTGTGAAATTCCCATTTATATCTGTGATAGGGTACAAGATGTTAAGGCTATCATAGGCACAAGATTAAATGTTCTCAGTGTTGGTTGTAATAGAATGCATGAAAGTGAGATGCATTCCCCTGCAAGCGGTCTTATGGATATGAGTACATATTTATTCATTTGTGGGAAGGAATGGATCTGAATAGCAAGAGTAGTTGAAATAGTTCTGCAAATTCTCAGGGGAAATGCATTAGCAAGGAAAGTCTAAGTAGAAAAGTGTTTCATAATGCATCACAGGAATGGAATATGCAAGATACACATGTAAACCCACACAGCTAATTTGCCTGTTTTGACCTCACTACACAAATGCAGAGTCCGTAGGATGGATTTAAAACACAGCTTCATAGTTATGTAGGATCTGTAGTACAAGTTTAAAACTCAAAAAAGGAATAGCTCAATGAAAAATGAAGACCTATTTCGACCGGATGGACTTGTCCAAGCAGGCATGCCATTCAGTTCCCTGCGGTGACTAATACTTAATGGACTGGCAGCCAGAGAAGTGTACTGTGAAAGCTTATTGGTTGGTTCCAAGGTCAATTGCCTATCTGGGTGATCATAAAACTAAGGAATCCTCAAGCCTACACCACCCTTTATTGAAATGGTACACAGTGTTTTCTGTGGTTGTTTATCATGGTTAGTTTATCAACCAACCCCCATGTTCATAGGTTCAACCTCAACCATCCCCTGTGATTATATTTTGCAATATGAGTCCAAGCCAGTAGCTGTATGAAGAGGTCACTCATGTTTATTATAGTCTTTCAGTTAAGCATTCTGTGTGTACTTAAACTTTCCCTAGAGACTCCACACACTGTTTTAGAAGGTCTTTAAATTGTTTCCAAGTAAACAAACTCCCTTCTGAGAACAGGTTGATATACAGCCCTATAAATAGTGTTAGACCATCCCCAATCAAGCTGAAAGTGAAGCTAGAAAAATAATCTCCTTACAATTGCAAATTAATTCAGCTTTGATTAAAGTATGTTTCCTCCCTATGAACACTTTCCAGGGCATATCAGTGCCATCCATCTTGCAATGCACACTTGATCCTTTCCTATCTGATAAATAAAAAATGTTAAGAACACAGTTTAATGTAGCATTAATGTGTTCTGTCAAAAAACAAATGAAGCTACAAAACACTTTGAGAAACATTGCAATACATTAAAGAATCTCTCTCTCTCTCTCTCTCTCTCTCTCTCTCTCTCTCTCTCTCCCTCTCTCTCCCTCTCTCTTCTTCTCCCTCTCTCCCTCTCCCTCTCCCTGCATGTATAATCCTGCAGCTAGTTGAGAGAACTGAGTTGTTCCCAGTGCCTTGCTCATGAATGTAATTGAATCATAGAATTGTGGAGGTGGAAGGGGTCTATAAGGTCATGGAGGGCCACCCTCCCTGCTCAATGCAGAAATCCAAATCAAAGTATACCTGACAGATGGTTATCTAATTTTTTTCTTGAATGCCTCCAGTGTTGGATTAGACTTTGAATAGACATTTTACTGCTATTGAAGGATTGGCAAATTCTGCCTCTGAACTAATCTTCAATGCAGTTTTTGCATTGCTGAATTTTAATGCTAGCGATTGTCTAGCATATATTGAAGTTTTGCTTGCCTTCCCCACAAAAGCCACAATTGGATCTTGTCAATTGTCCCACCATCTAATCTAGGTCAATTTCAGTCTGTATGAAAGGCCAAGTGTACATAATCACAAGTCATGTTTTCTCCATCTTAGTTACCAGATTCTTTTATGATCTGGTATACTGTTTTTTATGAAATGCATGCTTTATGATGATTCAGAAGAGTCAAAATCTGTATTAATAAAATAGGGTGTGATTGGAAGTTCATAACTTTACATTAATGTATTTCAGTTCAATGTGATACACATTCTATGTACGTAGGGTGCTGGTCAATAAGTAGCTTCCACTAAAAGTTTAGGAGGATAAAGCAGAGAAGCTGAGGGGTTGGCCCTTCTTATCTTTCGAAACTGAAATGCTGTAAGGACTTAGAAATCTCCTTTTAAGAGCTATTTTCAATGCATCTAGGCTACCCTGTTTCCCTGAAAATAAGACCTAACCTTAAAATAAGCCTTAGTATGATTTTTCAGGATGCTTGTAATATAAGCCCTACCCCAAAAATCAGCCCCAGTTAAGTGAAACCCCACCCGCCACCATTGTGCAGCAACCAGAAGAAGATGACATGACTGTATTTGAATTAATGTAGATGGATGTACATGAAAAAAATAAAACATCCCCTGAAAATAAGCCCTAATGTGTTTTTTGGAGCAAAAATTAATATAAGACCTTGTCTTATTTTCGGGGAAACACGGTAGTTCCATCAGTTTTAACTCTCATTCTCCTCTCATGTTCTTAAACATGCCACTGTTACAGTGAAACAACAAATGTCTTCAACTGTTTTGAGTTGCCCGGCCCCCACTTGATGTTCTGGCTTGTTCCTCAAATATCACTTTGAACACAGGGCTAGCTTATCAGTTTATGCATTTAAATCTTTCAATCACAGATCCAGAAAGAAGGTACTAATGGGCAGCAAGAATGTCTGCAGGAAGAGTGTGCATGGCAAAACTGCATAGTGCTCTGCTAGCATAAGCTATGTGCATAGTATTCACCAGCACAACACAGTGGGTGGAATCCTGTTGGTGCAGCTCCTCATGTGTAAGGCTGATGACATCATCAGCTGTAGTCTTTTATCTTTAATTAAAAGTTTCCTATCCCAAACCCCTGATCTTGAAGTTCCCTAGGGATCCTGTTTGACCTGGAGAAGCCAGGATGGTGGGGAACTTTTAATGTCCAAAAATCACTGCTGCTGGTAATTCAAGATAAAAGGCTTTGGCTGATGAAATTATCAGAGTTGCGCCAAAAGGATTCTAGCCATTGTGTCTATTCCTGTTTCTTAAAATAACAAATAAATGTAGAATTCCAGCCTGGAGGAAGCAGTGCCCTTGCCCACTCTACATAGACATCTGCTGTGAGCAGGCCAGCAGAGTGGCAACCCAAGAGAGGTGCAACTGAATTATGCTGTGCTACCTAATTGTCATTTTCCAGTTTTCTAAATATGAACAGTTACTGTATATTTCTAATGGTGAGAATCTAAAATTCTGCTCTAAGGATTGGTCTTGCATGAGTCAGAATTATACATTCTTCCACAATCTAACCATATCATACAGGTTATAGTGCATCTGGAAAAAGAGGAGATGTGAACAAAGTGTTTCATGTTAAAGTATCCTGTTGAATCAATGATTTAGAACACAACTCAAGTGCCTGAAGCTATTGAGAGAAACTACAAATTTGTGGAGCTTACTGTTGTTTTTAAATAGGGTTGGTAGCTAATTCAACTTAAGGGCACAGTATCTCATGGTTCTAGAATCATAGAACACCATTGTAAATATGCTGGATATTCCATGGACATCTCAGTTGCAAAGGAATCCATTCCCATATCCTTATAGGCCAGTAGAATCAGGCGTGAGACCAAGTGGAAGACTATCTTAAGCCAAAACAAAATGGCTGCTTTCTGAGCAAGGGTACCTACAGAATAGCATGATGTCTCTAGTCGAACTATAGCCTTGGAGATAGATCTTGGAACTCCTAATGCTCTGGTTTAAAAAAGGCCCATACCAGGGCTCCCTAAAGAATCTGAAGGAGTAGTTTGCCCCAGATATTTCCAGAGTATTCCCTTTGAGGCAACATAATCATTTATCCATCAATATGGAAGGAGGAAGGAGACCTTTTGTTGTTCTTACATGACTTTTATTTCTTACTTCCCCAGTGATATCTGTCACGTTACCACTTCACTGTTATTGCCCCCAGACCCTCCATTTTAACAAATAATATATTTAGGAATTCCTGGAAAGCCTGTAATCTCTTGTTGCCTCTCCTGTTAGCTCAGCATATAACTTCCAACATGCTATGCTCACAGTGCTTTTGATGGAAGCCACCCACTGAATAAATACCGTATATTGTGAATGTCCACTTTGTATTTCCCACAGCATGTTTTTTCAACTTCACAGGAATGAAAGCTGCGTGCAGTGAAACCATTCCACTACTCCAGCAGATCATATGGACTTTAAAAATGGCAGGATTTCAGTAGCCTATTTCATCAACATTTCTATGTGATAGACCAGAGGAGAAGAAATCACATTCCCAATACACCTGTACTGACACCATAGAATAATAGAATAATGAAGTTGGAAGAGGCCTATAAGGCCATCACGTCCAACCCCCTGCTCAATGCAGGAATACACATCAAAGGATATCTGACAGTTGGTTGTCTAAGTTTCTCTTGAATGCCTCCAGTGTTGGAGCACTCACCACCTCTTGAGGTAATTGGTTCTATCCAACAGTTAGGAAGTTTTTCCTGATATTCAACCGAAATCTGGCTTCCTGTAACTTGAGCCCATTGTTGCATGTCCTGCATTTTGGGATGATTGAGGACAGATCCTGCCCCTCCCCTGAATGGCAGTCTTTCAAATATTTGAAAAGTGCTATCATATCTCCCCTCAGTCTTCTTTTCTCAAGGCTAAACGTGCTCAGTTCATTCAGTCTTTCCTCATAGGGCTTGGTTTCCAGCCCCCTGATGATCCTTGTTGCCCTCCTCTGAACTTGTTTCAATTTGTCATAAACCTCAAGCCATATGTGTGTCACTATGTCAGGATGGTGACAGAAAAACAAAACAAAAGAGACAGCTGCTGATAAATGAGTTTTCATTTGTGATCTAGCTGCACATTAATAAACATTCAAATTGTGCCAGTCAAAGGTGTTCAAAGTTGAGAAAAGCAACTAACTTTTCACTATTAAATCTTGTTTGCATGAACATGTTGCCGATGGCAGATCAACAAATGAGCTTTGAACCAGCTTTAATTATGGTTTAACTAGAAGCCCAGAAAGGAAAAGAGGTGCTCATTTTTACGAACAGTTTTTTTAAAATGTTTCAGTTATTCTTATGTGTGTACTTTTTCAATACATTCCATTACAGGCATGGACCTACTGTTTAGAAGAGTGAGGTTGCTTCTTGAGAGTAAGCACACTGGAACATATAGCAGGACAGCAGTTGCCACCTAATGTTTCTTCTTCCTCAGCTTCACTCCAGGCCTGTAACCACAGTGGGGAAGGCATGAAAGGTGTTTGGGTGACTGTATGATTGTGAGAATGGCTGGTCCCACCCCTGATGGCGATGGCAGCAGCCGGGTCATCTGGCAATAATTCCATGGGCTACAGTTTGGGTGAATAACCAACAACAGTCTATTGTGACTGAGGAACCAACAGGCACAGGAACACTGTCATTAATTCCCTGTGGCAGCTTCCTAAGGGGTTGAACCCCCTGCATTAACACCTCCCCCAGGAATGCCCTTTCAAGAGGGTCCCCTGTTAAAAAACAAGGAAGAGTCCTGGTCTCGCAAAATGAGAGGAGAGGATGAGCCCTCGCCCTGGTTGAAAGCTCTTCAAAGATGGCCAATAAAGCTGGTTGGGGGATATTAATGCTCACTCCTCCTCCTGGAGTTTCCTCTATCTCTCGCACTGGTGCTTTCGTCACCAGCTCTACAGCTGGGTTAGAGTGGATGACACTCCTCCTATTGGATGAGTTGGGCACCAAGGTTGTGTTGGATGTACAGAAGGCTCCTGAAGTCCTGCTTATGGAGTCCCTCATCCACAGCCCCTTTGTTTACTCTGTGGTGGGGCTTGGGAACTTCAGCCGAAGACTCCTCTTTCCAAGCAGCCTCAACTTCAGCTGAGACATAGAATTGGGGATCCCAAGCCTTGAGAATCTCTTGTCATGTCTCTTCCTTCTCTGAAATCTCCATCTTCCCCTGTTTCCCTGAAGGAAGCACCTGAGCCCTTCCAGTTTTCCTCTTTTACTCCAGCTTCCACCTTGTCCTTTCCCCTCACAGTTGGCCCTCATCAGCCAAGTGGTTCACAGGTACCTGCTGTCCCTCTCCTTGCCTACTAGGGGCCTGGGAACAATGGCCTCACGCAGTCAACCCAGGCCAACCCCCTCACAATGATATAATCATAAGAAAAATCAAATGTAGTGTATGTAATCCCATGATCAACATTGATTGCTCCAAAATTTGTAATGGGTACTTTTCAGAAACAGATGTACAAATATTAAAACTTCAAACTAAGTGAATCCAAATCTTTTCTAAGGTTGAAGTCCACCTTGTAATCAGTTATGGTATTCTTCAAACCTTCTCGATGCAGCTGTCTCCTTCTCTTTCAAATCCAGACTTATTTAGAAACTGCATTAGAAGGGTATCACTATACCATATCTATTAAGCTTCTGATGCTCCTACAGCAGAGCCTTGAAGGACAACTGCTTACAGGAGATGTTGCTATGGTTCCTAGGAAAGCCATCAGTGTCAATGTCAACAATATTTCCCTTGGTAGCTTCTGCCCAGATCACTGCTATGCACATTCATGTCTATATTCCAGGTGCAAGGGGCCATGGGAGGCAAAAATACTGGAATGCTAATAGGCACTCAGCAATGACATCTCACTTTCAAGGCCACATCTCCACCAAAATACATTTTCCTTTCTTATCCATCCATTTTAATATGTGCAAGCATTCCTAATAATCCCTGCTGTCCTTCTGATGCTTTCTTAAATTGTTGTCCTTCTAAAAGGTCTTTAAATTCATTTGTGTTGTAATATAATCAAGGTATGTGAGATACTTAAGGAGTGGCTTTACCAGTTCCACCTCCCCAGTTTCTGTGGCTAATCAGGGACTCAAACCCAAGATCTCCTGAGTTCTAGTCTGTCAGTCTATCCACTACACCATACTGGGTATTTTTAATATTATAACTTATTGTAATTTTTATCTGTACCTGTTCTTGATTATGTTGTAAACCGCCTTGAGTCTCAGTTCTCAGAGAATGGCAAGACATAAATAAAACAAATAGGTAAATGCTCAGTCCTTTCTCTCATTGTTAAACCTACCTGTGAATATAGGAGCTGAAATGACTCTGTCTTTCGAGAGCAAATAACATCACATTATTCTCATATATCAGCAGTAAGCCATATCACCATATATTCCATTGGAATGAGGAATGTTTGCATTCATATCAATACTGAGCCTCCTTTGAACACCCCTAAAATTATCTTGAACAGTGTTGGGATATATATTGAGGAAGGTTAGCCCATCTAATTTATTTATTAGAAGACAAATGGGAGTCAGTTAAAAGGATTTTCCATGCATGCTTACAAACCAGTCTCTCTCCCTCTTTAACCAATAGACTTAACAGAACTTATTCAGAAGAAAGCTTACATAGCACTGGGATGCAATTTTCTAAAAAGGAAGCATAGGTTTATTTGATTTTTTTTTCTTCACAAAAATCTCAGAGGTCCAAAGATACTCTATATGAACAAAGCTTCCTGCTTCTGATTTGGGAGGCTTGAAACATAATACTCTCCCATACATGTTAAATAATTAATGATGTAGCTAGATCTTACAGCTACTTTAATCTAAAGTAATCTTGCAAAGTACCAATGAGACCAAAAAAAGAAAAAAGGAAAGAAAAAGAGAGAAAGAGTAAGGGAATTGCAACCTGAACTACTGAACAGAAGCCAAAGGAATTCTGTATTTATTCTAGCAGCCTGCTAGATAAACATATTTAAATTTCAGAGACATTGTGTGTTCACTGTACAGGGAGTGAGGGATCTGGGAGGAATTTCTTTTTAAAAAAACCACACAGAGTAGTGGTGGAGGAAGATTCACAATGCGTTCAGCTGAATACAGGATACAGCCCATGTGATGAGGATAGTAATGAATAAAACTCAGTTTTCTGGCCTTATCTTCAACAAGTTAAGGCATGTCTACATGGCTAGGCTGAAGCAGACTAAAGAGGATCATTATGAGATCCAGTATGCCATTTGGTCTGATCCTCACCTCTAGAGACAGGCATGAATCGGCATAATGTTGATTCATGATGGTTCATGATTCATTGTTGTTCACGAACCACAAACCATGATGAAATTTTTGGGAAAAAAACAAAGCCCCCCCACATGGGTTTCCCACCCTGTGTCCCCCTTCATGGGCCCCAGCACCTACCTTACTTGCTCAGGGCCTCCTCCTCCTCCTCTCTGGATATGTTAGCCAGCTGAGTAGGACAGTTCTTCAAGGGTTCCCTATATATAGCCCAATGGGCAGCAAAACTACACTTCCCACAGGACCCTAAGCCTTCCAGGAGGTACCGGAGCAGGAGGTGGGCCCCAGACAGCCTACTGTCCTACACAGCTGGGCAGCACAGCAGTGGTGGTTGAGGAGACCCAGAACAAGGTAGGTGATTCTACCCATTGTGCCCTGCTGTTTTGGATATATATTTGCAAATAGTAATAATAGTTTGTTTGTGTGGTGTACATTGGTGGGTACCTAATTAGTAGGCATGCATAGACTAGGTGCTAGAATGATTGGCAGATCATAAGATTGTCAGCCACCTTGGGTCCCCTCACTGGGAGAACGGTGGCCTACGAATGAAAATAATAAAACAAGCATGCCACTTATCTAACATAGTGCTGAAATGGACACAAAGATCTTTTTAAAAATAGTTTAGGAGAAAGAGAGACTGTGTGGTTATCGAAGAGAAAAGATTGCCTATGCACTGTTTATAAATGATGGGGGGGGGGGGGTTTGATCCTAACCCAAAAGACTGACAGAGGAGCATTAGGATGCCTCTCCAGCTTCCCAAGAGGTACATTTGAGAAGAATACCCTGCAGGGACAAGGGTATCATGTTAAGATTTTTTGATCATTTATCCAAGGAGGAGAAAGAGGAGGAAAGAAATCTGAGGGTGGAGCTTCTGGAGGGGAGAATTTCTCTTTCATCCTATGCAATCCCAAACGTGCTGTGAAGGATCTTTAAACAGCATCAGCATCAGCACCTCTCACCTGCCCAGATGGTGCTCTTTTAAATATGGATCAGCAGGGCTGAAAAAAAGCTTTAAACAGAAGATTCACAGCCCATTGGGGGGAAAGGATAGAAGCAGAAGGGGAGGAAGAGGAGGAGGAGGGAGCCGGCTAGCCAGCCAGTGAAACATTAAAGACTCTGTGTTCATTTTCCTTCCCCCTCCCTCCTTCCCCCCCTCTGTGCACACCTTCCAATTTCTAATTTGCATCTGTGGGAAAAGAAAAGCAAATATTGTGACATTCACCATTGGCATGATTGATTGGAGGGAGTGGGGAGGAAGGCAGCCGTCAAGCCTCTGTTGCAGAGTTCATCTCACCTTGACGTGTGTACCTGTGTGTGTGTGGCAAAGCCTAGATTCAGTTGCTAAGGTTGCCATGGAAAACATCATCATTAAGGGCAGGAGATCATCTTTTTAATGGAGTAACCAACTGAGTGCAAAGTGTGGGTCTGTGGAGTTTGGGGAACCGGTAGGGAAAGAACTGGGGAGACAGTGAGTTGAGCTCTGCTGAAAACTAAAGATTTGCTACGGTAGTTTCTTTCTGGTTGTTCCGGTCAGGCATGTCCCTCTAGCAAGACAAAACTCCTGCAGAGCTGATATGACTTAAGGCAGACTTGAACAACAACAAAAAAGAAAAAAATCAGAGCAGAGAACAGAAACAGAGGGGATGTTCCAGTTGTATGCTGCCACTCCACATCCTGCTGAAGTAGTCATTATCACCGTAAAAAATACCCACCAATTTGGATAAATATAGGTGATCACACATCCCAGAAACCAGAAGAAAGCAATGTAAGCCCAGTCAATCAAAAAAGAAAAAGGACTACCCCTGTAGGTAGAGCAAAAGGACCAAATGGACATGGAAAAAGGCTGCGATGATCCGTCATTAGCCATACATCATTTAGTCACTGGGAAATATATCAGATGTAATCTGTGTGAATAGTTGGTTTTCAGCTGGAATGTTGGAGGGCAATCTGTTGAATATAAAATTAGTGTTTTTTCCCTTCATTTGGAATATATCGAAAATTAACTTTATCTGTTCCCATTTACCTCTCCATCCCTAATAAACTCCTTTGGTTTGTTCCTCCAAAACCCTCTCCTCATTATTGATTTAACATATAGCTTTAATGAACTGTGTGGCATAGTGAAGTCATATAGAGTGTAATAGGTACAGGCCTGGAGGAGGAGGAGAATCCAGAGTTTTTGTTAACTGGAATTTTTCACTCAACAGCAAATCAAAACATAAACAACAGATGGGGCAAGATGGCACTGGCTGGGTGGTACAGATGAAGGAGCAAGCCAAAATATTTTGGGAAGCTTGTGGGGTAGCTGATCCTGGGCGAACACATGAACTAGCAGCATGAATAAAGGGGAGGTTGGGTTTGGGGTGAATTGGTCAGGTGAGGGTAATTATCAGGAAGCATGTAATCAGC
This sequence comes from Intellagama lesueurii, assembly GCA_037013535.1. Classification (NCBI taxonomy): domain Eukaryota; kingdom Metazoa; phylum Chordata; class Lepidosauria; order Squamata; family Agamidae; genus Intellagama; species Intellagama lesueurii. The sequence continues at coordinate 19,854 of JBAJHW010000274.1, forward strand.
TTCACCAAGGCAACTAATTTGTGAGACAATTTGCAAGGAAAAATTGGTTATATATACACCAATGGATTCATCCTGTCTAAATGTGGTGGTAGTTCGTCCCCTCAATTAATGAAAGGTATTTGATGGTCTGATTACGTCTTGTATTATTTTCACATTATGAATTACACAGTTTATTTATTGTTGTTATGTGCCATCAGGCCCAATAGGAAATAAAACACTGTTCTTGGATCTGAATGTTATGTGAGCAAAAAGTGTGGGAACCAGTTCCTTTTCTGCTGCCAGTAACTTTATTTTTAAAAACTAAAATATTAGTAACCCACCTTTTTTTTTCTTTTACTAAGGATAGTGAAATGGATAACTAAAATAGCTTTACATTGTAAAAATGCATGCACATGCCTAAACTCTCATTACGAATCACCTTGCTTAAGCAACAGATTTGCAAAAGCTGGCTTGGACCTCTGCTTTCTTAATGCTCTGATGAAAAAAATAGCACCATTTCAAAGTGATGGCGGCATGGTAAAGTTCTAGTACAGCTATCTCCACCCCCACCCCTTTTAAAATCAGTATCCAAAATGTTTTAGTTATTCTCTGTATCCTCCATTCATATCCAAAAAATCTGTGGGGAAATCAACATAATAATAACCCATTAAATTGGGCAGCAGATGGTGCTATTGCTTAGGAAACAAGAACCCTCCCCAGCTTCTCTGAATTTGCTGTCATTTTTTCCGTGCCAGAATTCTCCAATAATTTTACCACTCACGCTTGTTGTTTCTCTCCCCCCCCTTCCATTCTGCTATAATGTGGATTGTTTGTTATTTACATGTTTGTGCATCTATCTGAATAAGGCACATTGTAGAACTAGGGGGTGGAGAGTCTTGACTCAAAGCACTTGCTTTATGTAGTAGGGAAGGAGGGAAACTCAACTGTATTTGCATATTAATGTATTCCCTGTGGTCCCCATGTATGCCTAGTTTAAATGAGTTTGTAACATTTGAGAAACATTTTCTTTGGATTTCAGTAGCAGTCTGGGAAGTTGGAATCTTTATTGCATCCACTGAATTCTGTAAGACATTTGCCTCTTTTCTAAATATACTCCATAGAATTATTCTGTTTGTATCATTGCATCTGTTGCTCTGATATTTATCAAACTGGCTTGCATGAGGGAATACTGATGGTAACCAATTTATTTATTTATTTTTTTGCTCTTCTTAGGATGCTCCAAAATGAATGGTTCTGACCATTGACAAACAAAAGATATTGCACTGCTATAACATCTCTTCTCCCTAAACCAATTTCCTGTAGGAAGAAAACGTGGGAGGGTTTCAAATGGATCCCCCCTTAGAATCAAGATAAGAGAGCTTTAGACCTGGGTTCGAATCCGCATTTGTCCATTGAAACTCAGTGGAGGTGTAGAACTGGCAAAACCACTCCTTAAATATCTGACTTAACTTGAAAGTCCTGTTAGGATCTCTATAAATTGGTGTAGCACATAACATGATATAGGGAAGGGAGAGATCTAATATGAAGAGCCTATAAATAGTCACCCATCCTTCACAGCAGCACAGGAAGAAACCTCAGTCTGAATCTTGGACAACTGCTGTCAATCAGAGCAGACATTACTGTGCTAGACACACCAACACTTTACTCAGTACTTTGGATATCATGTGTTCAAAATGTGTGTGTGAGGGGGGGGAGGAAGGGACAGACAGACAGACGGACAGCTATTGAAAATCACAGCTCAATGAATTCTTTCCTCTTTCACTAAAATGTATTTGGAATTATTATATATAACAGTTCCTTATTTTCCCTCCTTCATCAGATTGGCAGTAGTGCACGCACCAAGGTACAGCAAGCAAAGTTTTATTTCACTGAGCTTTGGAGTAGATATGGCCAACTGGTGGCCCAGGAGCCAGATGTGATTTGCAAAAAGCAATTGTAACCAAGAATAGTAAAAGTGTCTGCTTCACCTGAAGGAAGAATGGGAGTTCTCAAAAGTTTTTTGAGGTATTAAGTGCTGTAATATTAGAGATGTCTTGCAAGTATCATTGGCATCTTAAGGACCAATAAAGTAGCATGGCACAAGCTGATGGAGTAGATTCTAGCCCACTTATAGCCTCTGAGGTGAAACAAAACTATTTCAACAAGTTATCCCTCTGAAAGTTGTAACACTTTTTCTCTTTCCTGGTTGCAAGTTTTATTATAGAACAATAAACTAATGAAGAAGTCAGTTTGTCCATGAAAACATCCAAAAAGTAGCCTTGTAATTAGACTAAGGCGAGGCTGCTTAGTTTGGAAGCTGTAGCTAGTGCAGAGTCCAGCAGGTAGGGTGCTTGAAAGAGCGCCAAGCTGTGCGTGTATTAAACCTGTGCGGGGGAAAAATAACACTTGTTTTGGCACGGAAGTAAAAAAACACTAAATATTTTGGGACCAGGGTGGCTGGCAAACTCTCCCCACACAAACATGTGTATTTCCACTAAAATCTTCCATTAAGACCTCATAGTTTGTTCCACAACCAATAGAATGCCATCTGGCAACATTACAAAAATGTGCTTATTCAGTAATAGACCTACCCTTTGGAACTACAGGATAGTGCTCACCTCAAAACACTTGTTAAAAAAAGTCCAGTTTATACAGGCTTTGCCTCCCAAGTGATTGTTGGTTATTGAACATTTTTATTTTCAATAATTTAATAATTTATTATTTTTAAGGTATTTGCATTTATTTTTATAAAGTGTTTATATTACTTTTAACATAAACCAGATATCTTACAATATCAGGAGGTAGAGGAATATTATAGATAAATAAACAAACATTATGAACAAACAATGAAATACTGTACAGCTATAGATATAGGACAGAATCCTATTAGTAAGTTATGAAGGCATAAGTGCAATGGTGTAAGCAGCAGTGGTAAATTGCAGGTGCTTAACTAGTCACTGTTTGTACCCCTTGGCGTGTGCCAATTGCATCAGTTGCGCATGATGAGAGATTCCAGTGGCAATTTGTTAATTAGTGGCAATTTGCTGCTGCAGGTTTGTTTTGTTTTGTTTTGTTTGGTTGGGGTTTTTTTGCTTTGCACTTGCACCAGCATAACTAACCAATAAGATACTGGCTGTATGCATTTGTGTTTGTGTGTGTATTTCCATCCTCATCCTCATAAAAAATGTTCTGCAATTTTCACCTCACTTAAATTGCCCTGCAAATTTTAAAAAAACAAATCTTTAACATTTTGAAAATATGTTGCCAGCTAAAAGCAATAGGAAAGATAAAAACAAAAATTAATTATCGATAAATAAGATGCAACAGTAAGAGAGAAATGTCTTTAATCGCTAGTAGGACACAGATGAATAGGAAGACAGCTTAATGTCTTGTGACAGAGAGTCCCACACAGTGGGTGTCACAACCAAGAAACCCTCCTCCATATTTCCAACAGCCATGCCTGTAAAAGCACTCACTCGCTCACTCTCAACCCCTTCCTCTCTTTCTCTTTCTCTTTCTCTTTCTCTCTCTCTCTCTCTCTCTCTCTCTCTCTCTCACACACACACACACACACACACACACACACACACACACAAAAGATAGGCACACGGGCAGAATTCACATGGGAGGATACACAATCCATGGGAATGATTCAGAATGGTAACCATGGCCCCAGAAACATGCACATTGCCCTCCCACCCCGGAATAACGAGGCAAGACGCAGGTGATGGGTAAAACTAGGGCCACACTTTATTGAAACATATCATAACATGAAATGCAGGGGCCTGTGGTAGTGCGGAATCAGGTTTGGTGCCAAAGGTCTCACGGGACCCCTCACCAACCTTATACGGGCGAGGCCCACGCCCCATTGTCGCGCTGTCCTCCAGACAGCATGACCGCGGCGGCGTAATTTCAAGGCCCCCCCCAGCCTGTAAGCCACCTCTCTTTGGCGGCCCTCAGCCTGGGGAGGGCCCCAGCAGGTCTTTCCTCCTGGCACTGTAACCTCACGATCCGCAGTGCCTAGAGGTCGGACATGCTAACCCCTACATTGAACTCCCTGGGCACTCACCAATTCGATTTCCTTCCACACTACCCACCATGTGACCTAAAACATTAACATAGAACATAGTAAAGGTAAATTACCAGGAAATTCAAAACCAGTGTGGAATAGGCGAAAAATCCCTGCGGCCAATGAGCCAATCTAGGCAGCAGGTCAAAAATTCCTATCCGGCCTCCAATAGGATGACCAGTCAGACTCACACTGGATGAAGGGAGGGAGAGCAGGATGAAAGCCTCGGAAAGAGGCTGAACACGTGGGGAAGCATCCTTTTATGGACGCTCCCCCACCCACCTCCGAGTAAGCGCACGCTTCTCGCGTCTTGCGCCACTTCCGGAGGGGGAAGGCAAAGGAGGTCCGCCATGGCGACACGCGCCAGCGGACCCGGCATGTGTTAAGAAAAATTCTAGAAGAATAATACTGAAAGGTTAATTGTAATTTTCATTAAACTGAGTGAATTCTAGATGTGCACTGATTAGATACAATTAGGCTAATGAGTTGAGTCATCTGAATAAAAGCCAAACAAGATGCTTGGTATAGCCTTGGTGGATGGCCTTCAAGAAGTTATACATCTCACTTTCTGTTCCTTGCTCATAAATTATGAATAATACCACTTACCCACCTCACAGGGGGATGCACAGTGAAATGGCTCAGAGCAGCTTCTTTAAAATGAAGAATATAATATGCAATAAAAGTTTAAAATTGGTTTGAGAACATCCATTCTGTGGTGCTACATATTCTTGCATGGCATGGAATAATGCACTTTTTAAAAAGATATAAACACCTGGAACGTGGATTCATCACAAGATGGTAAGAATTTCTGGAAGTGAGAGGGTGAAAAGGTACTAAGGCGAATGAATAATGACCAAGAAATTTAAATATAACTTAGAAAGTTGGAATACTTTGACTGGGTAATGAGAACTGGAAAATACAAATATTTACAAATAAACATCTAAGGCAAAATAAAGGCAAGGGGTGAGGTGAATGCAGGAAGGCAAAGATTGGCTGAAAATCTTAGATAATGGCTTGGATACATGTGAAGCTCCTGGACTAAAAAAAAAATTGATCACGATACTGTCCAGTCTCTGAAAGGAAAGGAAAAAGGAGAAAA
>JBAJHW010000275.1:0-24551 GCA_037013535.1 Intellagama lesueurii
AACAGATGAAATCCTTTCTTTTAAGAAGGATGAACGTGGTGCCAGGTATAAATCTAGTTCAGAAAACCCCAGAAAGTATACTGACTATCAGAAGCCTGCATCTCAGGAAACCAAGTGTACTTCGTTTGGGGAGCAGCAGCCTCTGAAGTGTTTTGAATGTGGAGGAGAACATTTAAAAAGAGACTGTCCCAAACTGACTGTGCAAAGTAGTCAATTTCAGAAGACAGCTAGTAAAAACCCCACTCCGGCCTCACAACGCGTTAAACAAACCGCTCCTAAAGTGAAATATCTTAGCTCTACCCCACAGGAGAGCCAGCAATTTCAGACAGAAGGCAGTTCAGTTCATTTTTCTAACCAGTCAAGCCTTATGCCTTCACCGGGACAGGAAGGAGTTAACCTCACGTTTTCTCCGTCGACAGCCGCGGAGAGCAGAGGAATGCAGGCGGCCATAAATCAGAATACTCCTAGGATATTGGGGTTGGAAATCTCTGAAACAACTGCAGAACCTGCTAAACAAACTGACAATGCAAATAAATTCACAGTGATGGATCCTAGTGTTCTAATTACTGAGGAGCAACTCCTTTGGAGTAAAAATTTGTTTACTGAGTCGGTTCATCTTAAAACTAATGATCAAGTCCTAACCTTAAATGCCCTTCGCGACAGTGCAGCCGATATCAGTTCTCTTTCAATTAAATTTATTGATCCTGAGTTGATTTTGACTAATTTGAGATGTCCTGTTAAGACTTATGACCCTAAAGGAGCTGAGGAAAAGTTTGTGCCTTTGGCGTATGTTCATTTGTCTTACAAGAACTGGTCTGGGTACAAGTATGTCCTTGTTCAGGAGTCAACACCAGATTTTTTGCTGGGTAATGATATTGCCTTCCTAGCTTATCAGAAAAGTTTGGTAACTCCGTCAATTCAAGTTGTAACACGTTCACAAAGCAAATTAATCCAAGATGACGAATCTGATTTTTCCTCTGAGGACAGCTTAGATGGAAAACTGATGGAACAGCAGCCTCTTGTAACTAAAACTGATAATGCGGTCACTGATGATATTGCTAACAACCTTAAACCTGAAAATATTGTTATTACATCAGGAACAGCTGAATTTAAGTCAAAGCAGGAATCTGATCCTACATTGACTGCTTTAAGGTCTCAGGCAGATAAATATGCTGTTCAACCTACCCAACAACAAGTTAGCTTTTTATGGGGACAGAATGGACTTTTGTATAGAGCTTATTCTCCCAAAGGCAAGTTGGAAGCGCAACCTGTTCAGCAGTTGATAGTGCCTAAAGAATACAGAGAAAAGATTTTAGAGATCGCTCATAACAATCCCTGTAGTGGACACCAAGGATTTAAAAAGACTTTGAGCAGAATCACTCAGCATTTTTACTGGCCTGGAATTTCAATGACTGTTAAAGATTTTGTTTCTTCATGTGATCATTGCCAAAGAGTTGGTCACCAAACTGATCGTACCAAGGCCGAGGTACAGCCTGTAGCCATCACAGACCAGGTGTTTAAATGTTTGCAAATGGATGTATTAGGACCTTTTATTCCTACTAAGTCTAAGAAACGTTATATCCTTCATCTGTCAAGCAAGCGGATGGATCGAGGCCTACCCTATCAGTAATGTGTCTGCCCAGACAATAGCACGTGTTGTGGTGGATTTGTGTTCACGTATTGGTATACCTTCTCAAATAGTTTGTGATCAAGCTGGTGCTTTCAAAAGTGAACTGATGAGGAAGATCTGTGAGATAAGTAATATTCAAATATCTTACAGCATCTCCCATCATCCTCAGTCCCACGGCCAAATTGAGAGAGGTCAACAAACCTTATTAAGGATAATTAAGACACTTGTTCAAGATTATGGGAAAAGCTGGGACGAACTTTTGCCTTATGCTTTGTTTGCTTACCGCAGTGCTCCACATGAATCACTGGGAGGATTTTCTCCAAGCGAGATTGTTTTTGGGAGAAATCTTCAAGGACCCTTGGATTTGTTGAAATCAGATTGGGAAGGAGTTGTACAGGGTAGTTCTGTACCTGTTGCTGATTTTGTTAGAAATCTTCAAGAGAAATTGTTAGCTGTGAAAAATTTGGCTAAAGAGAACTTGTTGAAAGCTCAAGCTAAGCAAAAATATTTTCATGACAGAAAAGCCAGACACAGAGAATTTGTCAGGACACTCAGACCTTCTAAACTTGAAGTTGTCTGGGAAGGTCCTGGGACAATCGTCCAAAAATTGGGAAATGTCAATTACCTTGTCAAAATGCTTGATTCTGGTAAAAAAACCTGTTATGTATCATGTCCATAGTTTGAAATTGTATAGAGACAGATCTTCTATGGTTTTTCAATGTCATGCTGCATGTATGCAACTAGAACCAGATTAAGATGGTCTTTCCAGAATGTATTGTGTGGATCAAGATGTGACAGATGGTTGAAATACTGTTAATGTTTCACTGTTTCTCTACTGAGAGAGTATATACTGTATTGGTTATTACTAACATGACTGTTTTCTATTTTTCAGATAGTAGAAGTGCTTAACCTAAAGAGTATATTTACATGCTGCTATTAGAATGTTTTCTACCTCAATGCTTTTGCTAGATTAAAGGCAATTTGAATGTATCAATGTTAATCATTAGTATTTGCACTATGTAACCAGTTAATTACTGTTTATTACTGTAATTAGTAACCAAAAATGGAAACAAGATTACTGTTTCGGATTTTTGGAACTCCCAGTGGTAGCATGTCATGGTTTAGGTTATTAAGGCTAAAATGTAATTTCTGAATGGGATTTGTAGTCATGGAACTGTGTAGAAGGAATCCATATTGGTCTGTGTTAGCATAACTAGATGCTTCGAGAATCTTTTTTCTCTTAGAGCTAGCTGTAATTTTCCATGAAGCAAGCTTGGCCAGAGAAGATAAGGGTCCAGACACAACATCAGGAAGATGGTCAACAACACCTGCACATCTCATGGGAAACGGAGGTGGAGTGTGAAGGGACAGCCTTTCATCCTGACTGGTTTACGTCAGAGGAGAGTGAAGAAGAAGGGTGGTCCCAGCATGGAAGAAAAATGGAAGACTGAGATAGAGAGTAAACTTTTTTAACCTTTTGATTCTTGATTTGGATTTTAAGATGGACTTTTGAGTTCCAATTGCTATTTTGTTAGTATTATGCTAGAATGTAGTTCAGAGTAAGGATAGAGAAAGGGGGGCTATGCCTTGCCTGCCTTTCAAGCTATTTTTAGAGTTTTTTATTTTATTGTTGTAGCTGGAATTTGCTAAAGTTCTAACTGCTTTGATTTAGGGAAATGTACTTGAATGCTTTGCTTTGCAACAAACTGAATATCTCTAAATACTCTATTTTTCTAATAAAACAATAATTCTTAAAAGCTGATGTTTGGTCTCTTGAACAGCAAACCTGCAAAATTATTTTTTGGCCACAGATGTGCTACTTGAGTCCATTTGTTCTTCTCTCTGGTAATTGCTAATTCGAACGGACTTGGGAAAAGGAGTAAGTGGTGCTGCCTGGCTGGGTACCGGACGCAGCTCAGCTGATTAAGGAGTACACTTGCCCCTGGAACCTCTCTGTTCAAGCTGCAGGAATCTCTTAGGAGAGCTGTGAGCTGACAAGCGTATGTGAAGGCGTATAGCACTCCATAGCCCGTGGCTCAGAACGATGCCAGGCGGAGCGGGATGGTGGCGGTGGCAGAGAGCTCATAGCTCCTATACTGGATAAAGGGACTGGTCCTACACAACTTGTCAGCGTGAGAGGACCTACCTGAGGAAAATTACCCACCAGCGGCAGGGTTCTAGGGTGGACTCCTGTGAGTCCTTTACCTATGAGCCTATACTGGCAGCGGCAGCTGAGGCAGGGCCGCCGGCTACTGCGTAAACCAACCCATTGATAAAAAGGGCTGTTTTGTGCCAAATTATCAGCCACCAAACAGGTGCTACCCCAGCCAGGAATATCACCGACTAGCAGGGCTAGCGGTGGAGGTTGCAGCCCCCCCCTTTTCAGATTCAAAGCTAGGGCTGTTAATGTTGCCAGAAAGCTCTTGCCTTGGCACCTAACTGATTTTGGAAATAGCAGCTGCGTGAACAAGCCCCTTTTTAAATGAGGGCTGTTTCATGCCAAACCACCCAAGGGTGTTAACCCAGTCAGGCATATCACTGACACGTAGGGCTAGCTGCGGGAGCTGAAGGGGCCCATACCATCCCCCAAGGCTTACCGCATGTCGCCGGAACATCTACAGCCTCGGCGTGCAGCTCTATCCGGAATCGGCAGCGGCATGAACGCGCCCACGAAGGAGGGCTGTCGTGCGCCAATCACACGCAGAGGCTTTGCCCCATGTCAGGAGAATCACTGACAGGTGGGGGAGGCGACCGGCGCTGCAGGAGGCCCTTTCCTCTTCAAGGGCAGGGCTCCAGATGCCCAACTCACTGCAGGTGAACAGCTGTAAGAACGAGCCCCTTGAAACAAGAGGGCTGATCCATGCCAAACTCCAGAGAGGCTCTTCCCCTGTCAGGAGAATCACTGACATGCGGGGAAGGTGACCGGCGCTGCAGGAGGCCCTTTCTTCTCCAAGGGACAGGGAGACAGAGCCCTAACTCGCTGCGGGGTCAACAGCTGTATGAACGAGCCCCTTGAAACAAGAGGGCCGTTCCTGCGCCAACCTCCAAAGAGGTGGTACCCCACTGACGAGCGGGGAGCAGGAGCTACGGAGGCCCTTTCTTCTTCCAAGGGCAATCCTAGGCTGTGCAGAAGCCCAGCTCACTGCGAAACAGCTGTAAGAACGAGCCCCTTGAAACAAGAGGGCTGTTCTATGCCAAACTCCGGAGAGGCTGTACCTCAGCCAGGAGAATCATTGATAGGCGGGGCAAAGCTCAGAAGCCGTCCTCTTCAAACCTGCTAGGAAGAGGAAATTGCAAACAGACAGAAAACTGTTGCTCTTAAGCCTGGGGGTAATTTTATAAAGAAGGTAAAAGAGACCTTATGTCTTTAAGAGAAAAGCCCTGAGGGCTGCAAAGCCGGCTTTGTAAAGGCTTTGTAAAGTTTTACAAGGAACAGCTAATGCCGGCTAATACCTTATCCCCAGGCAAAAGAATCAACTTGTTACAGAAGAAAGAACAAAGGGAGGTCAAAGAAAGGAACAGAATCATTTCTACTTGCGAAGTTCCAACGCGAAGTTCCAAAGGAAGCTGCTGCTACAGCGGCGGTCCAAAAAATAACTGAAGCACTGGGCCGGGGGCGGAGTTATATAGCCAGGTGTAGGGGAGGTCCTAACACTAAGTGCTTAAAGCTGTGGAAGTTTCCGGAGGCTGCTCTGCTCAGGCGCAGATTAACCCATTAGTGTGTATTCACAGAGGACACGTAGGAGAACCTAAAACCTAACCCTCTTTGGTTGGGCTCAAACAGTATTTAAAGCACTCAAAGCTGAATTCTTACAGGTCACAATGATTTATATGAATTGCATTCTGGCTTTCGAGCAAGCTGTCCCACATCTGCAGTAGATGTCATCAGCTCCAGGAGTTGCTGGACCTGTAGGGTAGGGAACCAAGCGCCTGAATAAAAAGGGAGCATAACAAATTATGCATTGTCACAGACTTGATGGCAGAGGAAAAAGCCTGCTTCAAGAGAGCATCCAAGTCACATTAACACAGTTTACACAGTGTGTAGGTGGTAACGTCAACTTCGCTATGTTGACCTATAGTCTTAACGCTGACCAAAGGGACAGTGCCAAGGACGCATGCTTACCAGCCTGTGAATTGGACCCCGCAACCGGCAGCCAGGTATCCAACCATGGGTAAACAGTGATTCCCTCAAGTGAAACCCTGATAAAGCGATGACGGTCTAACCAGATGCGCGCATGAAAGGGAGCATCTTACGAAAAACCAACCCCCTGGACGTAACCAGTGAATAATAGAGTCCAAGGAAGCCATATGGAAACTATGCAGAGTAATAAAAGAATTCAGGCTTCCAACCCCAAGGACGGGCCAGAGGCCTCCATCCTTCTTTTTTTTGTTTGTTTTTTTGGGTGGGGTTAGGGGTAGAGGCGGCCATAACACGGCCTGTGACAGGGGCACATCGAATTCAGTGGCATAGCTGGGAAGACAAGGAGTCAAACGGACTAACTGGTCAACGACAGAGAAGTAAAGAGACCGCTCAGTCTTGCGGTCCTGCCTGCAATCCTGCCAGTCAGGGCACTGCCTGCCCACATGTCTAGGGGCGGCGGCTGGTAACTTTGGGGTTGAGGCCATAGACGTTCCCGTGATGCCCTAGGTTGATAGGACCATCGTCAGGCTCTTGCGGTTGTTACGCCGCAAATAACTGTGCTGCCGGCTAAAGCTTGAGCAGGTTATCAAGAATAAGAAACGGCAGGTCCCGACCCGTCAGTTGTTTAGATGCTGGCTTAAAGGCGTAACGAGCAGCAGTGCGCTCGTGAGGCACCAGCAAGACTGCCTCCTAGTGACGTGGGAGGCGTGAACTGTAAAGGTGCACAGGAGCTACCTGCAGAATGGGCAGCACCAAACTCCATAAGTGGTGAAGATAAGCCCCCATGGCAGAGGAGTAAGTGGCTACATGGCGGCCAAAGAACTCCTCATCTGTTAATAGGAAAGGAGGGTGACCCTCTGTGACAACTGAGAGGGATGTAGGAAGATTGGTTGGGAAATCTTCCTCCCCCTTTGACTCCCAATCCTGAATAAGGTAAGCCCTTATGACAAACAAGGGAGAAGACTTCCCTAGCACGAGTCCGACCAAGCTCAGGCTCAACACAGTTGCCAGAACGGAGAAGCCGAAAGGGGTAACAGCAGGTTCGGTTGAACCTGCGAACACTGTGCTGCCGGAGCCGAGTTCGAGGGAGCACTACACCTCTGAAGCGTATGTGGAGGCGTACAGCACTCCATAGCCCGTGGCTCAGAACGATGCCAATCGGAGCGGGGTGGTGGCGGTGGCAGAGAGCTCATAGCTCCTATACTGGATAAATGGACTGGTCCTACACAACTTGTCAGCGTGAGAGGACCTACCTGAGGAAAATTACCCACCAGCGGCAGGGTTCTAGGGTGGACTCCTGTGAGTCCTTTACCTATGAGCCTATACTGGCAGCGGCAGCTGAGGCAGGGCCGCCGGCTACTGCGTAAACCAACCCATTGATAAAAAGGGCTGTTTTGTGCCAAATTATCAGCCACCAAACAGGTGCTACCCCAGCCAGGAATATCACCGACTAGCAGGGCTAGCGGTGGAGGTTGCAGCCCCCCCCTTTTCAGATTCAAAGCTAGGGCTGTTAATGTTGCCAGAAAGCTCTTGCCTTGGCACCTAACTGATTTTGGAAATAGCAGCTGCGTGAACAAGCCCCTTGATAAATGAGGGCTGTTTCATGCCAAACCACCCAAGGGTGTTAACCCAGTCAGGCATATCACTGACACGTAGGGCTAGCTGCGGGAGCTGAAGGGGCCCATACCATCCCCCAAGGCTTACCGCATGTCGCCGGAACATCTACAGCCTCGGCGTGCAGCTCTATCCGGAATCGGCAGCGGCATGAACGCGCCCACGAAGGAGGGCTGTCGTGCGCCAATCACACGCAGAGGCTTTGCCCCATGTCAGGAGAATCACTGACAGGTGGGGGAGGCGACCGGCGCTGCAGGAGGCCCTTTCCTCTTCAAGGGCAGGGCTCCAGATGCCCAACTCACTGCAGGTTAACAGCTGTAAGAACGAGCCCCTTGAAACAAGAGGGCTGATCCATGCCAAACTCCAGAGAGGCTCTTCCCCTGTCAGGAGAATCACTGACATGCGGGGAAGGTGACCGGCGCTGCAGGAGGCCCTTTCTTCTCCAAGGGACAGGGAGACAGAGCCCTAACTCGCTGCGGGGTCAACAGCTGTATGAACGAGCCCCTTGAAACAAGAGGGCTGTTCCTGCGCCAACCTCCAAAGAGGTTGTACCCCACTGACGAGCGGGGAGCAGGAGCTACGGAGGCCCTTTCTTCTTCCAAGGGCAATCCTAGGCTGTGCAGAAGCCCAGCTCACTGCGAAACAGCTGTAAGAACGAGCCCCTTGAAACAAGAGGGCTGTTCTATGCCAAACTCCGGAGAGGCTGTACCTCAGCCAGGAGAATCATTGACAGGCGGGGCAAAGCTCAGAAGCCGTCCTCTTCAAACCTGCTAGGAAGAGGAAATTGCAAACAGACAGAAAACTGTTGCTCTTAAGCCTGGGGGTAATTTTATAAAGAAGGTAAAAGAGACCTTATGTCTTTAAGAGAAAAGCCCTGAGGGCTGCAAAGCCGGCTTTGTAAAGGCTTTGTAAAGTTTTACAAGGAACAGCTAATGCCGGCTAATACCTTATCCCCAGGCAAAAGAATCAACTTGTTACAGAAGAAAGAACAAAGGGAGGTCAAAGAAAGGAACAGAATCATTTCTACTTGCGAAGTTCCAACGCGAAGTTCCAAAGGAAGCTGCTGCTACAGCGGCGGTCCAAAAAATAACTGAAGCACTGGGCCGGGGGCGGAGTTATATAGCCAGGTGTAGGGGAGGTCCTAACACTAAGTGCTTAAAGCTGTGGAAGTTTCCGGAGGCTGCTCTGCTCAGGCGCAGATTAACCCATTAGTGTGTATTCACAGAGGACACGTAGGAGAACCTAAAACCTAACCCTCTTTGGTTGGGCTCAAACAGTATTTAAAGCACTCAAAGCTGAATTCTTACAGGTCACAATGATTTATATGAATTGCATTCTGCCTTTCGAGCAAGCTGTCCCACATCTGCAGTAGATGTCATCAGCTCCAGGAGTTGCTGGACCTGTAGGGTAGGGAACCAAGCGCCTGAATAAAAAGGGAGCATAACAAATTATGCATTGTCACAGACTTGATGGCAGAGGAAAAAGCCTGCTTCAAGAGAGCATCCAAGTCACATTAACACAGTTTACACAGTGTGTAGGTGGTAACGTCAACTTCGCTATGTTGACCTATAGTCTTAACGCTGACCAAAGGGACAGTGCCAAGGACGCATGCTTACCAGCCTGTGAATTGGACCCCGCGACCGGCAGCCAGGTATCCAACCATGGGTAAACAGTGATTCCCTCAAGTGAAACCCTGAGAAAGCGATGACGGTCTAACCAGATGCGCGCATGAAAGGGAGCATCTTACGAAAAACCAACCCCCTGGACGTAACCAGTGAATAATAGAGTCCAAGGAAGCCATATGGAAACTATGCAGAGTAATAAAAGAATTCAGGCTTCCAACCCCAAGGATGGGCCAGAGGCCTCCATCCTTCTTTTTTTTGTTTGTTTTTTTGGGTGGGGTTAGGGGTAGAGGCGGCCATAACACGGCCTGTGACAGGGGCACATCGAATTCAGTGGCATAGCTTGGAAGACAAGGAGTCAAACGGACTAACTGGTCAACGACAGAGAAGTAAAGAGACCGCTCAGTCTTGCGGTCCTGCCTGCAATCCTGCCAGTCAGGGCACTGCCTGCCCACATGTCTAGGGGCGGCGGCTGGTAACTTTGGGGTTGAGGCCCTAGACGTTCCCGTGATGCCCTAGGTTGATAGGACCATCGTCAGGCTCTTGCGGTTGTTACGCCGCAAATAACTGTGCTGCCGGCTAAAGCTTGAGCAGGTTATCAAGAATAACAAACGGCAGGTCCCGACCCGTCAGTTGTTTAGATGCTGGCTTAAAGGCATAACGAGCAGCAGTGCGCTCGTGAGGCACCAGCAACACTGCCTCCTAGTGACGTGGGAGGCGTGAACTGTAAAGGTGCACAGGAGCTACCTGCAGAATGGGCAGCACCAAACTCCATAAGTGGTGAAGATAAGCCCCCATGGCAGAGGAGTAAGTGGCTACATGGCGGCCAAAGAACTCCTCATCTGTTAATAGGAAAGGAGGGTGACCCTCTGGGACAACTGAGAGGGGTGTAGGAAGATTAGTTGGGAAATCTTCCTCCCCCTGTGACTCCCAATCCAGAATAAGGTAAACCCTTCTGACGAACAAGGGAGAAGACTTCCCTAGCACGAGCCCGACCAAGCTCAGGCTCAACACAGTTGACAGAACGGAGAAGCCGAAAGGGTTAACAGCAGGTTCGGTTGAACCTGCGAACACTGTGCTGCCGGAGCCGAGTTCGAGGGAGCACTACACCTGTGAAGCGTTGTCATGGTTTAGGTTATTAAGGCTAAAATGTAATTTCTGAATGGGATTTGTAGTCATGGAACTGTGTAGAAGGAATCCATATTGGTCTGTGTTAGCATAACTAGATGCTTCGAGAATCTTTTTTCTCTTAGAGCTAGCTGTAATTTTCCATGAAGCAAATTTATTGATCCTAAGTTGATTTTGACTAATTTGAGATGTCCTGTTAAGACTTATGACCCTAAAGGAGCTGAGGAAAAATTTGTGCCTTTGGCGTATGTTCATTTGTCTTACAAGAACTGGTCTGGGTACAAGTATGTCCTTGTTCATGAGTCAACACCAGATTTTTTGCTGGGTAATGATATTGCCTTCCTAGCTTATCAGAAAAGTTTGGTAAATCCGTCAATTCAAGTAGTAACACGTTCACAAAGCAAATTAATCCAAGATGACGAATCTGATTTTTCCTCTGAGGACAGCTTAGATGGAAAACTGATGGAACAGCAGCCTCTTGTAACTAAAACTGATAATGCGGTCACTGATGATATTGCTAACAACCTTAAACCTGAAAATATTGTTATTACATCAGGAACAGCTGAATTTAAGCCAAAGCAGGAATCTGATCCTACATTGACTGCTTTAAGGTCTCAGGCAGATAAATATGCTGTTCAACCTACCCAACAACAAGTTAGCTTTTTATGGGGACAGAATGGACTTTTGTATAGAGCTTATTCTCCCAAAGGCAAGTTGGAAGCGCAACCTGTTCAGCAGTTGATAGTGCCTAAAGAATACAGAGAAAAGATTTTAGAGATCGCTCATAACAATCCCTGTAGTGGACACCAAGGATTTAAAAAGACTTTGAGCAGAATCACTCAGCATTTTTACTGGCCTGGAATTTCAAAGACTGTTAAAGATTTTGTTTCTTCATGTGATCATTGCCAAAGAGTTGGTCACCAAACTGATCGTACCAAGGCCGAGGTACAGCCTGTAGCCATCACAGACCAGGTGTTTAAATGTTTGCAAATGGATGTATTAGGACCTTTTATTCCTACTAAGTCTAAGAAACGTTATATCCTTTCCTTCATCTGTCAAGCAAGCAGATGGATCGAGGCCTACCCTATCAGTAATGTGTCTGCCCAGACAATAGCACGTGTTGTGGTGGATTTGTGTTCACGTATTGGTATACCTTCTCAAATAGTTTGTGATCAAGCTGGTGCTTTCAAAAGTGAACTGATGAGGAAGATCTGTGAGATAAGTAATATTCAAATATCTTACAGCATCTCCCATCATCCTCAGTCCCACGGCCAAATTGAGAGAGGTCAACAAACCTTATTAAGGATAATTAAGACACTTGTTCAAGATTATGGGAAAAGCTGGGACGAACTTTTGCCTTATGCTTTGTTTGCTTACCGCAGTGCTCCACATGAATCACTGGGAGGATTTTCTCCAAGCGAGATTGTTTTTGGGAGAAATCTTCAAGGACCCTTGGATTTGTTGAAATCAGATTGGGAAGGAGTTGTACAGGGTAGTTCTGTACCTGTTGCTGATTTTGTTAGAAATCTTCAAGAGAAATTGTTAGCTGTGAAAAATTTGGCTAAAGAGAACTTGTTGAAAGCTCAAGCTAAGCAAAAATATTTTCATGACAGAAAAGCCAGACACAGAGAATTTGCAGTAGGAGATTTGGTACTTGTACTAAACCCACTCAGACCTTCTAAACTTGAAGTTGTCTGGGAAGGTCCTGGGACAATCGTCCAAAAATTGGGAAATGTCAATTACCTTGTCAAAATGCTTGATTCTGGTAAAAAAACCTGTTATGTATCATGTCCATAGTTTGAAATTGTATAGAGACAGATCTTCTATGGTTTTTCAATGTCATGCTGCATGTATGCAACTAGAACCAGATTAAGATGGTCTTTCCAGAATGTATTGTGTGGATCAAGATGTGACAGATCGTTGAAATACTGTTAATGTTTCACTGTTTCTCTACTGAGAGAGTATATACTGTATTGGTTATTACTAACATGACTGTTTTCTATTTTTCAGATAGTAGAAGTGCTTAACCTAAAGAGTATATTTACATGCTGCTATTAGAATGTTTTCTACCTCAATGCTTTTGCTAGATTAAAGGCAACTTTGAATGTATCAATGTTAATCATTAGTATTTGCACTATGTAACCAGTTAATTACTGTTTATTACTGTAATTAGTAACCAAAAATGGAAACAAGATTACTGTTTCGGATTTTTGGAACTCCCAGTGGTAGCATGTCATGGTTTAGGTTATTAAGGCTGAAAGGTAATTTCTGAATGGGATTTGTAGTCATGGAACTGTGTAGAAGGAATCCATATTGGTCTGTGTTAGCATAACTAGATGCTTCGAGAATCTTTTTTCTCTTAGAGCTAGCTGTAATTTTCCATGAAGCAAGCTTGGCCAGAGACGATAAGGGTCAAGACACAACATCAGGAAGATGGTCAACAACACCTGCACATCTCATGGGAAACGGAGGTGGAGTGTGAAGGGACAGCCTTTCATCCTGATTGGTTTACGTCAGAGGAGAGTGAAGAAGAAGGGTGGTCCCAGCATGGAAGAAAAATGGAAGACTGAGATAGAGAGAAAACTTTTTTAACCTTTTGATTCTTGATTTGGATTTTAAGATGGACTTTTGAGTTCCAATTGCTATTTTGTTAGTATTATGCTAGAATGTAGTTCAGAGTAGTAAGGATAGAGAAAGGGGGGCTATGCCTTGCCTGCCTTTCAAGCTATTTTTAGAGTTTTTTATTTTATTTTTGTAGCTGGAATTTGCTAAAGTTCTAACTGCTTTGATTTATGGAAATGTACTTGAATGCTTTGCTTTGCAACAAACTGAATATCTCTAAATACTCTATTTTTCGAATAAAACAATAATTCTTAAAAGCTGATGTTTGGTCTCTTGAACAGCAAACCTGCAAAATTATTTTTTGGCCACAGATGTGCTACTTGAGTCCATTTGTTCTTCTCTCTGGTCATTGCTAATTCGAACGGACTTGGGAAAAGGAGTAAGTGGTGCTGCCTGGCTGGGTACCGGACTCAGCTCAGCTGATTAAGGAGTACACTTGCCCCTGGAACCTCTCTGTTCAAGCCGCAGGAATCTCTTAGGAGACCTGTGAGCTGACATGGTGGCAGCACTGTTACGGATCAGTTTATAGCCTACAAACTGGAGCTCTGATCACTGGTAGTGTGGCAGAGTGGTAAGGTTGCTTTCTGGCAGTGTGGATCAGAAATAGGCTCTTGGGAGTGATCTGTATCGCACTGTGCAGCTGTAAGCAGCTAGCTAGTAGCTGAGGTGTCTTGTAACAAGGCCTTAGCTCAGGTGAAGCTGGCAAGAGACCAAACTAGAGATTCAGTTTGTCATTTCCATAAATGTGCAGAGAATAGTGGCAAGATTCCCGTGAATAAGCCATATTGCTCTGGCTTATGTCTGGTCAGCTTCGGCTAAGAGATAGACGGTTTCATTTTTCCTTTTCTGTGCTGTGCGAATTGCTTAAGCAAAAGCAACAGACAGAGTAAGGGGAGTAGAGGATGAATCTTTACAGAAGTTCATCCCTTACTGAATTATATCATCCCAACATGTCTCAGAAAACGATAGACAGGGAGATAATGCAAGCCCTGGATGACAGATTTATGACACAAGGCAGGGGAATGAGGAGAAGAGCCAACGGGATCTCTTTTCAACCACCCTATGGATTACAAAAGGACAGTTTAATATCCAATCTACCTATGCAACCTGTTCGTCGTATGCTGGAAGAAGACCAGGACCACACGTGGACCATGTTGCGAGACCTAGGGAGAGAGGACGAAGGAGAAGATGGCAAAAGGGAACCTATTCCAGCACAGACGGGTGTTCCAGCAGCTACCGGGATTTCTGCAACCCCGGCTCCAGCAGCAGGAGCTGCTGTAAGAGCCGATACAGCGTCAGAAGGAGCCAGCGTGAATCTTACTGACCAGAGAAGTCCTGAGTTACAACGGATGGATCAGCTTACGCTCATGATGGCTGATTTCATCGCCTGTCAACGGCAAAACGTTAATGCTCAACAGGCCGGTGAGTTATCAACCAGTGAATATAGGCAGAAAAAGTTGGAATTGCTTAGGAGGGAGGCCAGAGAGAGAGAAAATGTCAGAGATTCTTTAGACAGCTATGACAGAAAGAATTTGCCTTTTTATCAAGAGGGTTCAGATGTTTTGGACTTCCTTACGAACTATGAGCTGGCCTGTAAAGATTTACAAGTGCCAATTCGTCTTTACGTTAAGCCTCTTCGCACACAAGTTACTGGACTGTTGGCTAAAATATTAGCATGCCAAGGTGATAGGGATATCTCCTGGCAGGAGTTCAAAGACATTGTTCATCAGAGATTCGGTTATACACCTGAGACACTCAGACAGCAGTTTAGAGGCATTAAAAAGAGCTACAAAGAGAGTTTTTCTGCCCTTGCAGACAGAATTGAGCAATTGGGAGAACAGTGGCTAGAGTCTACCGGAGCTAGAACTGTTGCTGATATGAAAAGAGTGTTTTTTACTGAACATTTTATGAACTTAGTGCCAGTGGAAATCAGAAGTACTTTGATGGAGAGAGATTACCCAGATTTACAAACTTTGGCTTTGAAAACAGATGAAATCCTTTCTTTTAAGAAGGATGAACGTGGTGCCAGGTATCAATCTAGTTCAGAAACCCCCAGAAAGTATACTGACTATCAGAAGCCTGCAAGGCCTGCATCTCAGGAAACCAAGCGTACTTCGTTTGGGGAGCAGCAGCCTCTGAAGTGTTTTGAATGTGGAGGAGAACATTTAAAAAGAGACTGTCCCAAACTGACTGTGCAAAGTAGTCAATTTCAGAAGACAGCTAGTAAAAACCCCACTCCGGCCTCACAACGCGTTAAACAAACCGCTCCTAAAGTGAAATATCTTAGCTCTACCCCACAGGAGAGCCAGCAATTTCAGACAGAAGGCAGTTCAGTTCATTTTTCTAACCAGTCAAGCCTTACGCCTTCACCGGGACAGGAAGGAGTTAACCTCACGTTTTCTCCGTCGACAGCCGCGGAGAGCAGAGGAATGCAGGCGGCCATAAATCAGAATACTCCTAGGATATTGGGGTTGGAAATCTCTGAAACAACTGCAGAACCTGCTAAACAAACTGACAATGCAAATAAATTCACAGTGATGGATCCTAGTGTTCTAATTACTGAGGAGCAACTCCTTTGGAGTAAAAATTTGTTTACTGAGTCGGTTCATCTTAAAACTAATGATCAAGTCCTAACCTTAAATGCCCTTCGCGACAGTGCAGCCGATATCAGTTCTGTTTCAATTAAATTTATTGATCCTGAGTTGATTTTGACTAATTTGAGATGTCCTGTTAAGACTTATGACCCTAAAGGAGCTGAGGAAAAGTTTGTGCCTTTGGCGTATGTTCATTTGTCTTACAAGAACTGGTCTGGGTACAAGTATGTCCTTGTTCAGGAGTCAACACCAGATTTTTTGCTGGGTAATGATATTGCCTTCCTAGCTTATCAGAAAAGTTTGGTAACTCCGTCAATTCAAGTTGTAACACGTTCACAAAGCAAATTAATCCAAGATGACGAATCTGATTTTTCCTCTGAGGACAGCTTAGATGGAAAACTGATGGAACAGCAGCCTCTTGTAACTAAAACTGATAATGCGGTCACTGATGATATTGCTAACAACCTTAAACCTGAAAATATTGTTATTACATCAGGAACAGCTGAATTTAAGTCAAAGCAGGAATCTGATCCTACATTGACTGCTTTAAGGTCTCAGGCAGATAAATATGCTGTTCAACCTACCCAACAACAAGTTAGCTTTTTATGGGGACAGAATGGACTTTTGTATAGAGCTTATTCTCCCAAAGGCAAGTTGGAAGCGCAACCTGTTCAGCAGTTGATAGTGCCTAAAGAATACAGAGAAAAGATTTTAGAGATCGCTCATAACAATCCCTGTAGTGGACACCAAGGATTTAAAAAGACTTTGAGCAGAATCACTCAGCATTTTTACTGGCCTGGAATTTCAAAGACTGTTAAAGATTTTGTTTCTTCATGTGATCATTGCCAAAGAGTTGGTCACCAAACTGATCGTACCAAGGCTGAGGTACAGCCTGTAGCCATCACAGACCAGGTGTTTAAATGTTTGCAAATGGATGTATTAGGACCTTTTATTCCTACTAAGTCTAAGAAACGTTATATCCTTTCCTTCATCTGTCAAGCAAGCAGATGGATCGAGGCCTACCCTATCAGTAATGTGTCTGCCCAGACAATAGCACGTGTTGTGGTGGATTTGTGTTCACGTATTGGTATACCTTCTCAAATAGTTTGTGATCAAGCTGGTGCTTTCAAAAGTGAACTGATGAGGAAGATCTGTGAGATAAGTAATATTCAAATATCTTACAGCATCTCCCATCATCCTCAGTCCCACGGCCAAATTGAGAGAGGTCAACAAACCTTATTAAGGATAATTAAGACACTTGTTCAAGATTATGGGAAAAGCTGGGACGAACTTTTGCCTTATGCTTTGTTTGCTTACCGCAGTGCTCCACATGAATCACTGGGAGGATTTTCTCCAAGCGAGATTGTTTTTGGGAGAAATCTTCAAGGACCCTTGGATTTGTTGAAATCAGATTGGGAAGGAGTTGTACAGGGTAGTTCTGTACCTGTTGCTGATTTTGTTAGAAATCTTCAAGAGAAATTGTTAGCTGTGAAAAATTTGGCTAAAGAGAACTTGTTGAAAGCTCAAGCTAAGCAAAAATATTTTCATGACAGAAAAGCCAGACACAGAGAATTTGCAGTAGGAGATTTGGTACTTGTACTAAACCCACTCAGACCTTCTAAACTTGAAGTTGTCTGGGAAGGTCCTGGGACAATCGTCCAAAAATTGGGAAATGTCAATTACCTTGTCAAAATGCTTGATTCTGGTAAAAAACCTGTTATGTATCATGTGCATAGTTTGAAATTGTATAGAGACAGATCTTCTATGGTTTTTCAATGTCATGCTGCATGTATGCAACTAGAACCAGATTAAGATGGTCTTTCCAGAATGTATTGTGTGGATCAAGATGTGACAGATGGTTGAAATACTGTTAATGTTTCACTGTTTCTCTACTGAGAGAGTATATACTGTATTGGTTATTACTAACATGACTGTTTTCTATTTTTCAGATAGTAGAAGTGCTTAACCTAAAGAGTATATTTACATGCTGCTATTAGAATGTTTTCTACCTCAATGCTTTTGCTAGATTAAAGGCAACTTTGAATGTATCAATGTTAATCATTAGTATTTGCACTATGTAACCAGTTAATTACTGTTTATTACTGTAATTAGTAACCGAAAATGGAAACAAGATTACTGTTTCGGATTTTTGGAACTCCCAGTGGTAGCATGTCATGGTTTAGGTTATTAAGGCTAAAATGTAATTTCTGAATGGGATTTGTAGTCATGGAACTGTGTAGAAGGAATCCATATTGGTCTGTGTTAGCATAACTAGATGCTTCGAGAATCTTTTTTCTCTTAGAGCTAGCTGTAATTTTCCATGAAGCAAGCTTGGCCAGAGACGATAAGGGTCAAGACACAACATCAGGAAGATGGTCAACAACACCTGCACATCTCATGGGAAACGGAGTTGGAGTGTGAAGGGACAGCCTTTCATCCTGATTGGTTTACGTCAGAGGAGAGTGAAGAAGAAGGGTGGTCCCAGCATGGAAGAAAAATGGAAGACTGAGATAGAGAGAAAACTTTTTTAACCTTTTGATTCTTGATTTGGATTTTAAGATGGACTTTTGAGTTCCAATTGCTATTTTGTTAGTATTATGCTAGAATGTAGTTCAGAGTAAGGATAGAGAAAGGGGGGCTATGCCTTGCCTGCCTTTCAAGCTATTTTTAGAGTTTTTTATTTTATTTTTGTAGCTGGAATTTGCTAAAGTTCTAACTGCTTTGATTTAGGGAAATGTACTTGAATGCTTTGCTTTGCAACAAACTGAATATCTCTAAATACTCTATTTTTCTAATAAAACAATAATTCTTAAAAGCTGATGTTTGGTCTCTTGAACAGCAAACCTGCAAAATTATTTTTTGGCCACAGATGTGCTACTTGAGTCCATTTCTTCTTCTCTCTGGTAATTGCTAATTCGAACGGACTTGGGAAAAGGAGTAAGTGGTGCTGCCTGGCTGGGTACCGGACTCAGCTCAGCTGATTAAGGAGTACACTTGCCCCTGGAACCTCTCTGTTCAAGCCGCAGGAATCTCTTAGGAGACCTGTGAGCTGACATGGTGGCAGCACTGTTACGGATCAGTTTATAGCCTACAAACTGGAGCTCTGATCACCGGTAGTGTGGCAGAGTGATAAGGTTGCTTTCTTGCAGTGTGGATCAGAAATAGGCTCTTGGGAGTGATCTGTATCGCACTGTGCAGCTGTAAGCAGCTAGCTAGTAGCTGAGGTGTCTTGTAACAAGGCCTTAGCTCAGGTGAAGCTGGTAAGAGACCAAACTAGAGATTCAGTTTGTCATTTCCATAAATGTGCAGAGAACAGTGGCAAGATTCCCGTGAATAAGCCATATTGCTCTGGCTTATGTCTGGTCAGCTTCGGCTAAGAGATAGACGGTTTCATTTTTCCTTTTCTGTGCTGTGCAAATTGCTTAAGCAAAAGCAACAGACAGAGTAAGGGGAGTAGAGGATGAATCTTTACAGAAGTTCATCCCTTACTGAATTATATCATCCCAACATGTCTCAGAAAACGATAGACAGGGAGATAATGCAAGCCCTGGATGACAGATTTATGACACAAGGCAGGGGAATGAGGAGAAGAGCCAACGGGATCTCTTTTCAACCACCCTATGGATTACAAAAGGACAGTTTAATGTCCAATCTACCTATGCAACCTGTTCGTCGTATGCTGGAAGAAGACCAGGACCACACGTGGACCATGTTGCGAGACCTAGGGAGAGAGGACGAAGGAGAAGATGGCAAAAGGGAACCTATTCCAGCACAGACGGGTGTTCCAGCAGCTACCGGGATTTCTGCAACCCCGGCTCCAGCAGCAGGAGCTGCTGTAAGAGCCGATACAGCGTCAGAAGGAGCCAGCGTGAATCTTACTGACCAGAGAAGTCCTGAGTTACAACGGATGGATCAGCTTACGCTCATGATGGCTGATTTCATCGCCTGTCAACGGCAAAACGTTAATGCTCAACAGGCCGGTGAGTTATCAACCAGTGAATATAGGCAGAAAAAGTTGGAATTGCTTAGGAGGGAGGCCAGAGAGAGAGAAAATGTCAGAGATTCTTTAGACAGCTATGACAGAAAGAATTTGCCTTTTTATCAAGAGGGTTCAGATGTTTTGGACTTCCTTACGAACTATGAGCTGGCCTGTAAAGATTTACAAGTGCCAATTCGTCTTTATGTTAAGCTTCTTCGCACACAAGTTACTGGACTGTTGGCTAAAATATTCGCACGCCAAGGTGATAGGGATATCTCCTGGCAGGAGTTCAAAGACATTGTTCATCAGAGATTCGGTTATACACCTGAGACACTCAGACAGCAGTTTAGAGGCATTAAAAAGAGCTACAAAGAGAGTTTTTCTGCCCTTGCAGACAGAATTGAGCAATTGGGAGAACAGTGGCTAGAGTCTACCGGAGCTAGAACTGTTGCTGATATGAAAAGAGTGTTTTTTACTGAACATTTTATGAACTTAGTGCCAGTGGAAATCAGAAGTACTTTGATGGAGAGAGATTACCCAGATTTACAAACTTTGGCTTTGAAAACAGATGAAATCCTTTCTTTTAAGAAGGATGAACGTGGTGCCAGGTATAAATCTAGTTCAGAAAACCCCAGAAAGTATACTGACTATCAGAAGCCTGCATCTCAGGAAACCAAGTGTACTTCGTTTGGGGAGCAGCAGCCTCTGAAGTGTTTTGAATGTGGAGGAGAACATTTAAAAAGAGACTGTCCCAAACTGACTGTGCAAAGTAGTCAATTTCAGAAGACAGCTAGTAAAAACCCCACTCCAGCCTCACAACGCGTTAAACAAACCGCTCCTAAAGTGAAATATCTTAGCTCTACCCCACAGGAGAGCCAGCAATTTCAGACAGAAGGCAGTTCAGTTCATTTTTCTAACCAGTCAAGCCTTATGCCTTCACCGGGACAGGAAGGAGTTAACCTCACGTTTTCTCCGTCGACAGCCGCGGAGAGCAGAGGAATGCAGGCGGCCATAAATCAGAATACTCCTAGGATATTGGGGTTGGAAATCTCTGAAACAACTGCAGAACCTGCTAAACAAACTGACAATGCAAATAAATTCACAGTGATGGATCCTAGTGTTCTAATTACTGAGGAGCAACTCCTTTGGAGTAAAAATTTGTTTACTGAGTCGGTTCATCTTAAAACTAATGATCAAGTCCTAACCTTAAATGCCCTTCGCGACAGTGCAGCCGATATCAGTTCTCTTTCAATTAAATTTATTGATCCTGAGTTGATTTTGACTAATTTGAGATGTCCTGTTAAGACTTATGACCCTAAAGGAGCTGAGGAAAAGTTTGTGCCTTTGGCGTATGTTCATTTGTCTTACAAGAACTGGTCTGGGTACAAGTATGTCCTTGTTCATGAGTCAACACCAGATTTTTTGCTGGGTAATGATATTGCCTTCCTAGCTTATCAGAAAAGTTTGGTAACTCCGTCAATTCAAGTTGTAACACGTTCACAAAGCAAATTAATCCAAGATGACGAATCTGATTTTTCCTCTGAGGACAGCTTAGATGGAAAACTGATGGAACAGCAGCCTCTTGTAACTAAAACTGATAATGCGGTCACTGATGATATTGCTAACAACCTTAAACCTGAAAATATTGTTATTACATCAGGAACAGCTGAATTTAAGTCAAAGCAGGAATCTGATCCTACATTGACTGCTTTAAGGTCTCAGGCAGATAAATATGCTGTTCAACCTACCCAACAACAAGTTAGCTTTTTATGGGGACAGAATGGACTTTTGTATAGAGCTTATTCTCCCAAAGGCAAGTTGGAAGCGCAACCTGTTCAGCAGTTGATAGTGCCTAAAGAATACAGAGAAAAGATTTTAGAGATCGCTCATAACAATCCCTGTAGTGGACACCAAGGATTTAAAAAGACTTTGAGCAGAATCACTCAGCATTTTTACTGGCCTGGAATTTCAATGACTGTTAAAGATTTTGTTTCTTCATGTGATCATTGCCAAAGAGTTGGTCACCAAACTGATCGTACCAAGGCCGAGGTACAGCCTGTAGCCATCACAGACCAGGTGTTTAAATGTTTGCAAATGGATGTATTAGGACCTTTTATTCCTACTAAGTCTAAGAAACGTTATATCCTTCATCTGTCAAGCAAGCGGATGGATCGAGGCCTACCCTATCAGTAATGTGTCTGCCCAGACAATAGCACGTGTTGTGGTGGATTTGTGTTCACGTATTGGTATACCTTCTCAAATAGTTTGTGATCAAGCTGGTGCTTTCAAAAGTGAACTGATGAGGAAGATCTGTGAGATAAGTAATATTCAAATATCTTACAGCATCTCCCATCATCCTCAGTCCCACGGCCAAATTGAGAGAGGTCAACAAACCTTATTAAGGATAATTAAGACACTTGTTCAAGATTATGGGAAAAGCTGGGACGAACTTTTGCCTTATGCTTTGTTTGCTTACCGCAGTGCTCCACATGAATCACTGGGAGGATTTTCTCCAAGCGAGATTGTTTTTGGGAGAAATCTTCAAGGACCCTTGGATTTGTTGAAATCAGATTGGGAAGGAGTTGTACAGGGTAGTTCTGTACCTGTTGCTGATTTTGTTAGAAATCTTCAAGAGAAATTGTTAGCTGTGAAAAATTTGGCTAAAGAGAACTTGTTGAAAGCTCAAGCTAAGCAAAAATATTTTCATGACAGAAAAGCCAGACACAGAGAATTTGTCAGGACACTCAGACCTTCTAAACTTGAAGTTGTCTGGGAAGGTCCTGGGACAATCGTCCAAAAATTGGGAAATGTCAATTACCTTGTCAAAATGCTTGATTCTGGTAAAAAAACCTGTTATGTATCATGTCCATAGTTTGAAATTGTATAGAGACAGATCTTCTATGGTTTTTCAATGTCATGCTGCATGTATGCAACTAGAACCAGATTAAGATGGTCTTTCCAGAATGTATTGTGTGGATCAAGATGTGACAGATGGTTGAAATACTGTTAATGTTTCACTGTTTCTCTACTGAGAGAGTATATACTGTATTGGTTATTACTAACATGACTGTTTTCTATTTTTCAGATAGTAGAAGTGCTTAACCTAAAGAGTATATTTACATGCTGCTATTAGAATGTTTTCTACCTCAATGCTTTTGCTAGATTAAAGGCAATTTGAATGTATCAATGTTAATCATTAGTATTTGCACTATGTAACCAGTTAATTACTGTTTATTACTGTAATTAGTAACCAAAAATGGAAACAAGATTACTGTTTCGGATTTTTGGAACTCCCAGTGGTAGCATGTCATGGTTTAGGTTATTAAGGCTAAAATGTAATTTCTGAATGGGATTTGTAGTCATGGAACTGTGTAGAAGGAATCCATATTGGTCTGTGTGAGCATAACTAGATGCTTCGAGAATCTTTTTTCTCTTAGAGCTAGCTGTAATTTTCCATGAAGCAAGCTTGGCCAGAGAAGATAAGGGTCCAGACACAACATCAGGAAGATGGTCAACAACACCTGCACATCTCATGGGAAACGGAGGTGGAGTGTGAAGGGACAGCCTTTCATCCTGACTGGTTTACGTCAGAGGAGAGTGAAGAAGAAGGGTGGTCCCAGCATGGAAGAAAAATGGAAGACTGAGATAGAGAGAAATCTTTTTTAACCTTTTGATTCTTGATTTGGATTTTAAGATGGACTTTTGAGTTCCAATTGCTATTTTGTTAGTATTATGCTAGAATGTAGTTCAGAGTAAGGATAGAGAAAGGGGGGCTATGCCTTGCCTGCCTTTCAAGCTATTTTTAGAGTTTTTTATTTTATTGTTGTAGCTGGAATTTGCTAAAGTTCTAACTGCTTTGATTTAGGGAAATGTACTTGAATGCTTTGCTTTGCAACAAACTGAATATCTCTAAATACTCTATTTTTCTAATAAAACAATAATTCTTAAAAGCTGATGTTTGGTCTCTTGAACAGCAAACCTGCAAAATTATTTTTTGGCCACAGATGTGCTACTTGAGTCCATTTGTTCTTCTCTCTGGTAATTGCTAATTCGAACGGACTTGGGAAAAGGAGTAAGTGGTGCTGCCTGGCTGGGTACCGGACGCAGCTCAGCTGATTAAGGAGTACACTTGCCCCTGGAACCTCTCTGTTCAAGCTGCAGGAATCTCTTAGGAGAGCTGTGAGCTGACAAGCGTATGTGAAGGCGTATAGCACTCCATAGCCCGTGGCTCAGAACGATGCCAGGCGGAGCGGGATGGTGGCGGTGGCAGAGAGCTCATAGCTCCTATACTGGATAAAGGGACTGGTCCTACACAACTTGTCAGCGTGAGAGGACCTACCTGAGGAAAATTACCCACCAGCGGCAGGGTTCTAGGGTGGACTCCTGTGAGTCCTTTACCTATGAGCCTATACTGGCAGCGGCAGCTGAGGCAGGGCCGCCGGCTACTGCGTAAACCAACCCATTGATAAAAAGGGCTGTTTTGTGCCAAATTATCAGCCACCAAACAGGTGCTACCCCAGCCAGGAATATCACCGACTAGCAGGGCTAGCGGTGGAGGTTGCAGCCCCCCCCTTTTCAGATTCAAAGCTAGGGCTGTTAATGTTGCCAGAAAGCTCTTGCCTTGGCACCTAACTGATTTTGGAAATAGCAGCTGCGTGAACAAGCCCCTTGATAAATGAGGGCTGTTTCATGCCAAACCACCCAAGGGTGTTAACCCAGTCAGGCATATCACTGACACGTAGGGCTAGCTGCGGGAGCTGAAGGGGCCCATACCATCCCCCAAGGCTTACCGCATGTCGCCGGAACATCTACAGCCTCGGCGTGCAGCTCTATCCGGAATCGGCAGCGGCATGAACGCGCCCACGAAGGAGGGCTGTCGTGCGCCAATCACACGCAGAGGCTTTGCCCCATGTCAGGAGAATCACTGACAGGTGGGGGAGGCGACCGGCGCTGCAGGAGGCCCTTTCCTCTTCAAGGGCAGGGCTCCAGATGCCCAACTCACTGCAGGTTAACAGCTGTAAGAACGAGCCCCTTGAAACAAGAGGGCTGATCCATGCCAAACTCCAGAGAGGCTCTTCCCCTGTCAGGAGAATCACTGACATGCGGGGAAGGTGACCGGCGCTGCAGGAGGCCCTTTCTTCTCCAAGGGACAGGGAGACAGAGCCCTAACTCGCTGCGGGGTCAACAGCTGTATGAACGAGCCCCTTGAAACAAGAGGGCC
>JBAJHW010000276.1:0-24134 GCA_037013535.1 Intellagama lesueurii
GATAAGGATCATTATACGGACTAAATAGCTAACAATTGCTTTGTTTCTCAGTGAGAAAAGCTTAAGTGCCTTTGTGTCCAAACGGGCTTTTAGAAATATTCTTGTTTAAATAGCATATAGTTGTAACAGGCTGTTGCTGCTTGCGCTTCTCCTTTGCAACATGTATGTTGCCTTTTCTCCAGTGAGCTTAAGGGGACTTACAAAGTTGTCCTTCCAGCTCCTTTCGCACAACAACCTTCTTGAGTGAGTGTGAGCAACCCAGGGTAATCCAGTGGGTTTTATGACCAAGTGGAGATCTGAACTCAGGTTTGCCGAGTCCTAATCCAACACTAGCTATATCTGTTGCAGAAGGAATTAATGTTGCATGAAAATCAAGCCATTACTGGTTTTTCTCCAGTGCATACTTATAGGCTTTTCTTTATAATATTGTCGTAATGATTTTCTGGATGTTTCATTGGGAGCTTTGACTTCTGCTTACTCCTTGGAAAATGTGTGGTCATTACGCCAGCCATGGACTTACTTTGTACCTATAGCGCCCTGTTCCAAGACAAAACTGTTTAAACAATTTCTTCAATTGACACATGCTATTTCATGTACCTTTTAAAGGAATTTTATTACCAATTGGAGGCAGCTTACTTTATTGTGACATGGCAATGTAAGTTTTCTAGAAACTTTTGAATGGGGAGACTGTCTGAAAATTCTGCCTGCCCCCCTCCATTGTGGTGCTCTGAATAGAGCTGATTAATTACTCAATATGCCAAAAGTGTGCCAAGAAACACAGAATCTGTTTATGACACTGCATCACAGAAATGATACAACATTGTGTCACAGAAAATCAGAACACAGCTTGCATGCAAGGTAGCTTTTAAGAGCCACATCTCATCTCTTGGTGCAATAGTGCTGTGTTCTAAATAATACAGATTAGTAACAAAATTGAGAGAGGGATACCACAATCCATCAGACTCATTCTGAGTTTGGTCTAAGCTCCTCATGTGGATACTGTGAGAGCATGAGTTTTTACACGATAGATTGAAAAGTATTTTCCTCCTGACTATTCAAAACACAACAAGAAGAGAGCTCCTGGAATCATTTCTTGGAAATGGTGTCATAGTTCATGTGACACATGAAGGCATCTAGGAACACCAGTTCTTGGGGGTGTGGTGTTTGAGTAGTACATCTGCAGTGATTAAGAGAGAATATTGATCAAGAGCATCAAGACTTTCAGAATGCTGCATGAGATGTTGTTGACCCATATTCTCCTTTCAGTAGAATAGAAATGTGAACATTCCCAAATATTCAAACAAGAGTTGAAAACAGTTAGGGTTAATGATTGCAAATCAAGGAAAGAAAAAAGATTGCTTCCCCCATTGTAATTACATCGAGCCAAAAGTAATTAATTTTGCCCTGAGGTCCATTTGCTTCTGATAGTACTTGGAGCATACGGTCCTTCAGTTATACATGAGCGGTTATTAACAAAGATGATCTATTATAATGCAACCGTATACAACTTTAACTTTTGAGGAAGTGTGAATGCTGCTCTCTCTTTGTCTTGCAGGTGCCATGGTTCAGAACAGATTGAGAGTGTTGGGAAAGAAGAGCTGAAGATCTAGCATCCGTCAAGATACAGGCTCACTGGAAAAAAATTAACCTGCCTCTGAGGTGACTAAAGGGGAATAATGGTGATTTTGCGCCGGGCTCGGCCGCCTGCTTCCGCCCCAACCAGCAATGAATCTTGACTCGCTCTCGCTGGCCTTGTCTCAAATCAGCTATCTAGTGGACAATTTAACCAAGAAAAACTACCGAGCCAGCCAGCAGGAAATACAGCACGTAAGTAGAGAATACCACAAACATTTATTCTCATATAAAATGATGGGAAGCAAAAACTGGATGAACAGCTCATTTTGCGTCCTTGAAGTATCTGCTTTTGACTGATGGAGGTGGTTCCTAAAAGGATAGCTGCTAAGATAGGACAGTTGCTTTATAAGGCAAGTGCAGAGGGTTACAGTATGTGGAAACCTGAGTTAGCTAACACTTGTTACTGTTTAAGGTCTCCTAGGATTCTGGGTTTTTTCCCCCCAGTGAGACAGGCTTAACACAGCCTCCTCTGAAATTGATGTCATTCTTGTAATTCCGCTGTCTTTTTCATAGGTTGGATGCCAAAGGTTTAGTTTTCAGAAGTCTTAATTTATGTTTTTGAGACAGTCACCTTTAGGAGGCTTATACAATAGACACAGCATATTTTGAAATTCTTTTCCTCACTACTCTCAGTGATTTCAAAGCAATGAAGATTTTACCTGACATTTTTTTCTTGACTGTTCTGTAGTTCTTTGGAGGTGGGGATGGGAGTGGACAGCTCAGCTAGTGGCTTAAAATGGCGTTTTGATGGCAGAAGTAATAACAGAGGCCATAGTTGTTCTCACCTTTTTTGTTACAGGCTTTGTAGTTTTTGAGCATTCTGTCGTTTCTGTGTCTGTTGAGAATAACATTTTGAGCTTTGTGTAACCAGGTGCCTTTGGGTGAATGGTTTGGCATGTGTACAAGAGACATGGCTTCTGTTTTCTCCCTCAGTTCCTTCCTGCCCCCCCCCCCCACGTTGGGAGGAATTTTCCTTTGCATGAATGAAGTGCACCTTTTTTCTTCTTTTGCTTTTATTCTTCAGCTCTTCGTTCAGATATCTTCGGCATGTTTTTGTTGTTGTTTTGCACTGATAGGCATCCTCAGTGATCTTGTGTGAAAGCGTGTGGTTGAAAACTCACTTTTTTGAAAGAGTTCTGCCGATCCAGCACCCTGCGTGGTGCTTAGCTTGCACATCCATCAGAAAAATATTCACAGCTTATAGGGAAATGCAATGTTAGTCTTTCATTAAGAGGTTTGATGGGGCTGAGACGTTCTCCTTTACACCTTTCTGTGGAGCTGAAAATGAAGTGGCTTACATTTCAGAGATCTGCTTCAGCCTGAATCATTTAAGCTATTTTTCAGACCATTCATAACCTTGTAGAAAAAGGTAGTCCGTTTCAGAGGAGTAGCGGCCTGCCAACTGTGCAGATGGGCTGAAGCAAGGATTTGTAATCTGAAAGTAACTTTTCATTTCTGTAAAAGTTGGTCTTACTTAGGAAATAATATTTACTCCTCAGCTATTCAGTATGTACGTTTTCTGATACCAAACCCCAGTTGCAGAAAGAATATATAGCCCGTTTTAGTTTTGTGTTGAACACGTTTGATTGCAAAAGTGACAGGACAGTTGTTCAGAAAGAAGGGAGATTGTTTAATCACTTTGTTGTTTGAAAGAAAGAAGGCAGAGAAGATGCTTCAGGAGCCTAGTAGACGTTCCATCCTCTAGAAGCCCCTGCAGCCATTTAGTGCAGGAAGAGTTGGCTGGTTAGTGGACAACAAGAGAGGGAGGAAGGGTGTGCAAAGAATGAAAGGGAGTGGGAACTGAGCAAAAAGATATATATTTTTTAAATGATGATTCTTCAAATGCCTTTTCATTTGGTGACATCAGTTCACCACCGGGGAACGTGAGCGAGGCAGTTACTTATATGGCAGTACAATTCTCCTGTGTCTTCTCCCTTTCTGCACAGCACATTTGTGAAGGAGCCACAACGTGTTGTTTTGATAAAGGAAGTGCAGTCCACGGAGTGCTTTTCAACGAGGGTACCTTTTCTCCTTAGGCTGGTGTCTGGACTTGCAGGCCCAAAGGAAGGCTTGTAAAATTCCTGTTCTTTCTGAAGCCTTTCCCAGCCCTTCCCTTTGAAAAGAGTTTCTCTCCTCTGGTTGTCTGGCAAAGCTGGTTGACTTACAGGCAGATCAGAGTTGAGTCCCTTTCAAAGAATGGTGTGAGAAAGTGCTGAAGCCCTCGGAGGGCTTGCAAAGTCCCTGATTTGTGGGAGAGAAAAAGCTGCTCCCAGGGTGACACTCACTGAGGCAGGAGAAAGAGGAGGCCCCACTCCTGTCCAAACTTCCTAAGGTTCTTTTCCTGTTAAACCTGTTGTACTGGAATGTCTGCAGTTTTCAAATGCATGGCAGACCTTTTATCATATTGCCAGACTGCAAACGTCACTTACCTTCCTGCCTTCTTTTTAAGATTGTTTGGATTACTGAGGGGAAAAAAATTGTTAGGCCCAAAAAGAGAAACTGACATCATCTTGCATTTGCCACAGGGATGCATTTCAGAACAGATTAACTGAAATTGTATCAGAATGAAATGAAATATTGGTTTCTTTTTTTCTGCCAACGGTGCTCAAAGGCGCCGTGGTTCTTTTCCTCTCTTCAACTGTGTCAGGACTGGTGCTGGAAATAAGGGAATCATCCTTTGTCAGCAGTGGCGAGTTCCTTCTGTGTGGCTGCTCACAACACTGCATGTGTTGTTGGCCCCTAAAGCATCAGGTGATATGTCGTCATCTGTTCACTGTGGTCCTCTCTTGGCAGCAGGCAAAGCAGAAAGCTATCCTGTGGTCTTTCTGACCAGAAAATTAACAAAGAGAGTTGAGAGAAACTTCTTAATGGTTGTGACGGATGCCAAGGTATATGGAAGAAATGTGAGGTGAACAGTTTGCTTGGTGACAGTGCCTTGAATCCCACTGGCAGACCACTTAGACCCTTGGTCTTGGAGAAGAGTGGAGCTATGGGGTGAACCCCAAGAGGAGCTTGCTTGGTGCTGAGGCTTTTCATAAGCAACGTTTTCCATTCTCCTTGCCTTTTTGTGGTCATGCCACTAGATAAACAGAAGCAACAAGAAGTCTTTGGGGTTTGCTTGTGGATATTTTAGAGCCTTATTAGGAAGATATTATCAGTAGATAGTGGCTGAAGTTTCTAAGCGTAGATACCTTAGGCAGTAACGACAGACGGTCCCAAACAAAGTCAAAGTCCTTGGTTTTCACTTTGGAGATTGGTGTTTTAGTTTTTCCTTTATCTGATCTATGGATGGGCTTTTAAAAGCTCTTTCTTGGTATTACAGTTGTACCGAGAAGTTCTCTTTGTCTTATTTTCACTTAGATTGTGAATCGGCACGGCCCCGAGGCAGACAGGCATTTACTACGCTGTCTATTCTCACATGTGGATTTTAGTGGCGATGGTAAAAGCAGCGGCAAAGATTTCCATCAGGTAAGTTCTGTACTTGAAGAACCTCTGCTTTGTTTCTTCATGTTTATATGTTTTCAACACACACAAACACTCATACCAGTTAATACACACCAGTGTTCTTTTATTGGTTTACAAAGCCATTGTGAAATATCATCCAAGAGAGTTCTGAAAGGCCCTATCCGACAGGGGTGGGGAACCGGTGGCATTAAAACAATCTGTGTACACTATTGTTTAAAAACTGCAAAACAGGAGAGCATTTGAGTAGTGAGCAGTTACAGAGTCCAAAGGCCTTCCTTAAAAGTGTGTGTTTGCCTACCTGTAGAAACCCAAGGAAGTCAGCAAATAATCACCTGCCGGAAGAGCTTTCAGTAAGAGCTTCTGTGGAGGGAGGAGGCCTGGTGCTTAGTTGTTTTTGTCTGGGCTTCCACCAGTGAACAAAACACAGACAAGTCCTCCTCTGAAGTTCTAGGAACATGGCAGCTGAAAGGCCTGAAACTCACTTGGTTCAGTCTGTGACGCAGCAGGCCCTCACCCACCCCCGTAGATAAGCTTTTAGAACAGGGCAGCCTGTTACAGTCAAAATAAAAATAAATCTCACACTGTTTCACCTTTGAGTTGATGGAACTATTAAAGCTTTCTAAGCTGTCTTTGGAGAGTTATATTAATCTTGAGTTTCTTGCACAGATATTCCTGAATGATGCTGTTTCTAAAGCCTTGCATATCTGAAATTGGTTTTCCTCAATGTTTTAACTTTTGAATGGCTTAAGAATGGAATATGTTGTACTTTTTAAAAAGGTGTATCAAACATTAGGCTCTGTTCTATTTTTCAATTAAAAAAAAAAGCCCATTTTGATGCCCTTCAGTCTGCAGTATGATATAAAAATATTTGGCAACAATGTCATGCTGAGAAGTTAACTTGAATTATTCTGGTGGATATACATGTAATGTTTCCAGCAAAAAAAACAGTGAATATGTTGTCTACTGTAAAAGCAATCACTTTGCTACTTCAGTCTCCTTTCTTTTCAGACTCAATTTCTGATCCAGGAGTGTGCATCATTGATTACGAAGCCAAATTTTATTTCAACATTGTCCTATGCTATTGAAAATCCATTGCACTATCAGAAGGTTTGTATTTACTTTGTGAAGAGGTGTTATCCAGTGAAAGCAGTAAGAGAAGGTCTCTCTTGAGCTATTGTGCCAGAATACACAGCTGTGTGCATTACTGCAACTTAGAATTTCGATGCTAGCAGCTTGTATAATCTGTACACAGCATAAATGAGGAATGTACACATGTTTGAAAGTGTACATCTAATAAGGTTGTTGGAGATCATTGAATCTGTGGACATTTCTGTTCCCTTTGTTTATCCCATCGCTGATGGTCAGAATTAAACTAGGATAAAACTGTTTAGATCTTAATAGGGCATAGTCTGCACCATAAGCAGAGCCTGAAAGATTTTTGGGAACCAGCACAAATTCTTCAGCATTTTATCTAGCATGTCTCCAAAAGAGTGGTCTACTCTTGGAAGAAGTGGTGAGGCTTTAGGACCTGGGTTGAAAGAACAGCAAGAATGAGGCAGTCAGAGTCTTGGTTGCCTTGCTCCATCCTTTATCTGTACAAGCTCATCTGGCAAAAGAAAAGAAGGGGCGCACGAGAACAGAGAAGAACTCTGCCGAAAGAATCAGTTGAATCCTTAGATTGTGCTTGAAACAGGAGCCCATGTGAACAAAGCAGGAGGAGAGAACGCGTGGATGCAGTCTGTTCCTCCATAAGTTGACTTAGCCATAAGCTGTCCAGGCTGGCAGGCATAGACTGGAAGAGTTGTGGATCCCAGTCCCAGAGAAACTGGTAGACCAGTATTTTGCTCAGTGTTGAGGCGTGTCATTTCTGATCCCATAGCAGTACTGTATGCGATGAGATTGGTTGTGCCTCAGGCCTGGGGATGGAGCCCACAGACAATGGGCAAAAGGAGGAAGAGGTGGGTTGAACTTTGGATAGATTCCAGTGGGCCTGTTGTCCATTCTTGGACCCTGTGCCAGGTTCCATGGGCCTTGACTTCTCTGTTCCTCCCTACCTAAGTGGCCCTGATGTACTAGTAGCCCAGTTGGAATCAGGTGGGCATGTTCTGGTGCAGGCAGTTCAACCAGTCAGATCAGTGGGTCATCACAATTAAAGATTGGGTTCACCATTAGTGTTCAGTGGCAGGGACCACTGTGTGTGGAACTGTTGAACATGATCTCAGACCCCAGGGGGATGGGACTTCCTGAGCATCCCATGCTGGTTTTCCCCATCCTAATCAGAACTCAGTACCCCAAAGGGATTCTGAATATGCTTCTTATTTGTAAAGAAAAGGACTCTTGCCTGGTAGGAATCTAATTGTGTTTTTGAGATAATAGCCCCATGATTCTTGGGGGATCCAGAAAGAGAATATATGTCTTGTGAAAGTAACCTCAGTTATTGCTATATAATGTTGAGTGAAGGTTTTTGTAATCCAAAGAACGGAGAGCTTATATGTTGGAATAGGAACACAACAGCGATTGGGGAACAAATGCCATGCCGTTCTCTTGATGGAAATGGGAAAATACTACTAATGTACAGACTTCGTATCTTTCACCTTCCCTTTTATGATGTTGTATTCAGGTTGCCCAGTATGACTGTGAACATAACCTTCTTTTTTCTTCTTTCAGAGTCTTAAGCCGTCACCCCACCTTTTTACTCAACTGAGCAAAGTTATCAAATTAAGCAAAGTTCAAGAGGTGAGTTGTATAAAACCTTATGCAGATGATACTGTTGTCTTGTTAGAATATGAGAAAGTCTGAGGGCCGCTAATACCCGAGGCATTTTTCACAAATAAGGTGCGACGGTAGTCACTATGTGGTCCTTTGTGTAGGTCAGAATACTGGGTACACTTCTGCTTCTGAGTAACAGCAGTGGCAGGCAATTGCCCTCCAACTCTTGATCCATCTGATGATCAGCCTTGGTGGTTGCTGGGTGAGGTGAAGAAAGTTGAGGGAAGGGCTGCCAGGTTCACCCCCTTGAGTTTTCCTTTGGGCAGTCTCGTTGCCAACCCCTGTCGTAGAGAGTCAATGACTGAATACGCAGATACACTCTTAACTCTCGTCGGTTTGTTCCTAGGTTATATTTGGCCTTGCTTTGTTGAACTCTTTCAACCCAGACCTACGAGGTTTTGGTAAGCGACATTTATATTATAGACACTGTTTCATGTATATTATCAATTTCTTTGGGGTTTTAGGAGTTGGAAGTTGCTTTCTGAGTTGTAGCCTAACGTTGCCATCGTTTTCACCAGTCCCTTGAACCTGTTGCTTCAGTTTTAGAATTCAGGGGCTGGGTGGTACCAGAACATAAGCTCCAGTTTCCTGATTTCAAGGATCTTTGCAGTAGTCCGTGCTGAGTCTGCTTGGAGGAACCCTCCCCCCCCCCCCCAAAGCTTAGGAATCTTCCCTGATTGCAGCGACTCAGAAGGGAGTGACCTGACAACGCAACCTATCTCTTTCTAATCTATCCTGGATTCATTGGGCAAATGGAACTGTGTGTAAGCGCCTCTGAGCTAGCAGTATTACCATCTCCATGTGATGCAGCTGGATTGTGCACCTGTTTTGTAATCATTAACCCAATATAATATAGTGATTAGAGTGGGTGAACTAGTGGGGGGGGGGGGGAGACTTGGGTTCAAAAATACCTTAAAGTGTTATTAGCAAGCGAAAGAATGCAGACTCGCACAATGGAAATCCTAGTATAACCTGTTTCGTGTAGTCTTCTCTTGGTGCTTACGTTGAAGAACTTGTTCATTTTGGCTGCAGCCAGCAACCTAGTTGGCTCTTAACAGCCTCCTATCTACAATTTGAGAATAGAGCTACCCACCTCCAAATGCCTTTGAATGAACCATGGGCAAGGGAGTTAAAGAGAGGACATTGTGTAGTTAAATGCCACCTGGATTTGCACAGGATTCCCACAGTTTGTGCTTGTAGTCTTCTGCCTATTCGTATTTACTGCATACATTCACAGAGCTAGTGCAGGTATAGTTTCTGACGGGCTGTTCTGATGTGCAGCTGCTTTGACTTTATGATGATCCAAGTTATAGGGATATGCTTTTTTCTAAATGAAAAGAACTATGCAAGTCTGTTAACCTCTGCCTCTCTCTTTTGAAGCGGCTCAGTTTATTAAACAGAAACTTCCCGATCTTCTGCGTTCATATATTGACGCAGACGTCAGTGGAAATCAAGAAGGTGGCTTCCAAGACATCGCCATAGAGGTGCTGCACCTTCTCCTCTCCCATCTTCTTTTTGGGCAGAAAGGAGCCTTTGGGGTTGGACAGGAACAAATTGACGCTTTTCTCAAAACATTACGTAGAGGTAAGTAGTGTGTTTGATGCCTTGACTTGGAACTTAACTACCAAAACAAACCAACCCAATATTTGTATGGAATTTATGTATTGGTAGTAATTCAGAACAACAACAAAATAGGTAGTGAAGCTCTTCAGAAAAAAATGCTGAACACAGATCTACCTTTGAGAAACAATGCTGAAGTGTGGCTGTGTTTTGTTGTGATTGTTGATGCATCTCAATGCAGATCCTTTTCTACACACTTTTCTGTGCATGTGGAAGCACACAAAGTGTGTCGTAGGCCGTGCAGCCTCCCAGACAGGGTGCTCTGACCAAGGTGAGTGAGCTGCAGGTCTCTACAGGTGTAGCCGGGAACTCCCAGAATTCCAGCTGGAAAATTCTAGGAGCCTTCCAGGAGTGGGAGTCCAAATAATCTGAATGGCACATTCCTACTTGCCATCCCTGTAGCACTACAATGACTACCCAGCCAAAAACTGGGATATAAAATAACATCACTTCCTTTAGGATTTCTGTCTTTCCTTGGTTACCATAATTCTGTATCGATGTTCTGTTTCTCTGTGTGTTTGGTCATGTTGAGATGCTAAAGTGTTGTGGGCTCTTAGATTTTCCCCAGGAACGTTGCCCCGTGGTGCTTGCACCACTCCTATACCCTGAAAAACGGGACATTCTAATGGACAGGATCCTGCCTGATTCTGGAGGGATAGCAAAAACAATGATGGAGAGTTCTCTGGCAGACTTCATGCAGGAAGTTGGCTATGGCTTTTGTACAAGGTATGTTCGTAATTTCCCTGAGGCCGGCACTAGATACAAGCCATGAAGGGGACTTCCAGTGACGTGGGATTCTTTCTCTTTTGGGGGGGGGCGAGTGTATGTGTGTGGTGGTGGGTTTTTTGGTGGTCTGTATGGGCTCCAGCAGGTTCTGGGATGAAAAGAAGTGGTCCTGAACCTGTCTTAAGTTGCCCGACCCTGTTCTAGATCTTTTCTACTCTGCCTTCAGTACTGATTTTGGAAGAGAAATCAGTTGCTCTATGAGATTTGTTGCTCTATGAGATGACT
This sequence comes from Intellagama lesueurii, assembly GCA_037013535.1. NCBI lineage: Eukaryota > Metazoa > Chordata > Lepidosauria > Squamata > Agamidae > Intellagama > Intellagama lesueurii. Next base: position 10,501 of record JBAJHW010000276.1, read on the forward strand.
GTTGCTAAGAGAGGGACAGAGAAAATCTGGTCCTTTCAGATTGGGTAGCCCTGCCAGTGTCTTTTGATGCTTTCAGCCATGGTGCCATTCTGGATAATCTGAGTTGGAATATGGGGGCGTTGTAGTTGTTCCGCAGCTATGTGGGTGGCTTATTCCAGAAGGTGCTGCTGCAGGGGTTTATTGCTCTGTTTTATGGCACTTACACCGCAGAGTTCTTCCAAGACTTGCTTTTATCCCCTGTGCTTTTCAACATCCTTGTGAAATCACGGGAGAGATCTATTAAAATGTAGACTGAGATGTCATGAATATGCAGATGACACAAAGCTCTGCATGTCCTTTTCATCTGCACAGGTTCAGCAATTGATGGTCTGGACCACTACTTTTGGGGGGGGGGGCAGTAATTAGTCTGGATAACAGCCGATACACTGAACCTCAATTCAGACAGCTCAGGGATGTGTGTGGGCGTCGTTCCTCTTAGCAGCTTGCCTATGGGGCACACACAGACACCTACCAACACACACTTTTCTCTCTTCCTGCCTCTCTGCAGCTGGTGGATGATGGTCAGCTATGGGGTGTTCATGGTGGTCCTTGGAGCGTTCATCTTTGGCCAGACCACAGCCCATGCTGTCTTTGTGGATCTCATGAAGTGACCCTGCTGGTCAATCTCCTCTCTTCTCTGTGCAATTAAAGGAATCCAAATGGAAACACCCGCCTAAATCTGGGGATGTCCTGAACATCAACGGGAAGCGACGGCTCTTCCTTCCATAGCCCCACCCATCCACCCACCCGCTCCTTCCCCCTCCAGGTTTCATTCCTTGGACTTTTGATTTCTCAGCTGAGTGTCCCAGTGGCTGTTTGATCAACTCCTTCTGTCTATACAAATGCACTGAACATGCATGAAGTCCCGCTCAGTGAACACAGGCTGAATTCCTGCCTGCCTTTTGGAAGGTCACCCGAGAAGCAGGCTCGCCTTTGGACCTTGCCTTGAGTTTGCACGTGGAGGAAGATCAGGATCACTCATACCTGACTTGTCGTCTCTACTTATTTGGCCAACGGACTCATTTTTATACTCTCGCCAGGGATGTGCTGGACTGCGGGCATTACGGCTAGCTGGCCATCTTGACCTTGTAAAGCGGGGCCTTGGGGGGGGGGAGGCACGTGCACCCTGGGAAGAGTTGCTCCTTGCGCATCATGCTTCCCTGCAGAATCACTAGAGTTCTCAGGTGGCAGGAGAGGAAACAGTGGCCAGTTGGGGATGTGCCCCCAGTGGTTTGTTGGGGGACAAGGCAGCCCTCACCAACCCTGAGACGTTGGCCCACCCCTGGCGTGAAGAGGATGGGAAGCCGAAGGCTCAGTGGCTCGGAGCGAGGGTCCTGCTGCACTACGTCAACATCGGGGAGTTGGTGCTTTAAGCCTAGTTTGGGAAACTACACTTTTTTCATTTTTAACTGGGAAGAATGTGCGATTATGTGGATACTGAGCTTGCTTTTACTTTTTTATTTTTTATATACAAAAGTGTGTGTGGAATCCTTGTTTACATAGAACAGCCACGTTGGAAGGGGGAAACATTAGAAAGGCCTTTGAGGGCAGTGGTTTGGCAAAAGGTTGGTTCACAGCCAAAGGTTCTGTTTTATTATCTCTCCTTGTGATAGATAGATATATTTTAAGGAGGGGGCGCTGCCAGGCAGGAGACATTTCTTCCTGCTGGCTTGTGACTCTCCTTCGTCCCACTCTTGTCTGACCCGATGCATGTTTTGTGTGGTGTGGTTGCTGGCGGTCTGTTGAACCAACTGCCTTTAAGCCATAGGCATGGATGCCTAGCTGCTTTTACATCTTGGTTTGACGTTGATCCTGCAGCCCAGGCTGGTTGCAGGACCCCCTTCCAACACACTTGTTCCAGTGTGCCATTGTGTAGCACAGCCTGATGTTTACAAAGCTGGTGCTTGGAGGGCAGCTCCTGTCCTGGGGGAAATGCACTGCAGGTGCTTTGGTTAGGTCCATTAAAGGGTCATTGTTGGGGTTTTTGGTGGTGGTGGTGGCTGTTCAGGTGCTATCTTCCTTTCCCTCTGTTGATTGCTGGGGAAATGGGAGGAAGTTGGGATTTTAAAGGGACGATGTTACAATGAAAATAACAAAAGAAGAAACGACCTCTTTGTGGACTACTTTTCATTTGATGCCTGCTGAAAAGGTTCCTGGTTGAGGAGTGCCACAAATCTAGCCTAAGGCACTTGGGAACCAGTAGCCTGGACACCCTGGAGCCACTGCCCAGGTGCTTCTGCCACCCTCTGGCTTTCCAGGCTTGTGAACGGATTGAGGCAGACGACCAGGGCCCTTCTGGCTTCTCTCAATCAGCTCCGCTCTGCTGGCCGTCCTGTCTGCCCAGTAGACCCCAGTGTCTACCAACTGCCTATTTCTGCCCCCACCCCCATAGGGCAGTCCAAAACATTCCACCCTCACCCCCTTTCAATCTTTCATGCCAGGCTTTGGCTACCCTGACTGGGTATTCTGGGTGTGGTCGTTCTGGTTCAAAGCTCTGGTTCTTCCCGCATGGGAGGCTGCCTGCTTCAGGTAGCCTTTTTCCTACACCGGGTATCGCTTAAAAGCTTCTGCGCCACCTCGTTCACACCAAGCAGCCCCAGAATGTCTGGTTCCAGCGGAGCCTCGCCCTTTTGGGTAGAGACAACAGCGGGTCCCCAGATGGCCTTCAGTGACCAACACACTCTATCCCGCCCTCCTCCTGAGCATCTCATTCATGCACTGAGACCCTGTGGTGGGTACCCAGTCTAGGGGACTCCCTCTCTAGCCACATAGCCCCAGTCCCTCCTCTCATCTTTGGGGTGGGCAAAGCCAGGGGAGTCACTGGAGGCGAAGACTACGACATCAACCTGGCACCAGATGCTCCCAGCACTAAAATTTGCGGTAGCTGGTCAAGGCCAGACTTGGTTTTAGCACCACAAACCCTCTGAGCCAAAAAAAACCTGAACAGTTGGTTCAAGAGTGTGTTTTTTTAATTAACCATAACCAAGGGGGAGGGGGAAGTCAAAAGGCACTAAAAGTTTTAAAAAACACTTAGAGCAAACACAGTTCTGAGACAATGAAGAGGCCACACCAGAAAATAACAAAGCTAGTCTACCTCGGAGGACAGCCGATGAGCAAAGCCTCCCCTTTAAACTTGAGAACTTGGAACACTTTGAAAAAGAAAGTTAAACTTACCCTGATGAATTCAGAGGTCTCCCAATTGGGAAGTAAAATGGGAGCCAAATGTGGTTTTATTCAATTATTATCGATGATGTTGATATCCTGGCATTTCTGCTTCTCAACAAAGAAACCTGCATCCTTGATATATTTGGGGGGGGGGGGTGCGCGCGCCCCTGCCATCCCTGGAGAGCCCACCGTCTCATCCGCATGCCCCCAAGACACACACACACACCCCGGGTAGGGCAGCCCCAGGGTTGCTGGCGATGGGCGGTGAGGGGTCCTAGTTTTCTGGGCCCGGCCGGGGGGGGGGGGGAAGAGAAGTGACGGCTGCTGTGGAAACCCCCCCCCCCCCCAAAAAGGAACCATGGGCTGGCGAGCGAGTCCGTTGCACCCCCCCCCCCCGGGAAGGGCCCCAGAGGAGCGGGAGGGAGGGATGCTGGAGGCGCCGCCCTCCCTCGCCCCTTGGGCCTCGTCCGTCCCGCTGGCCCAGGAAGAGGCGGAGGGGCCAGACGCTTCCCCGCTCCCTGGGGCGGAGAACTCAGCCAACTCGGGTGGAGGGAACGACCATGGCCGGCCCCCCTTCCCCTCCATCTGGACGGAGCCTCCCGAGGCGCCCTGGCCCGGAGGGAGAAGCCCAGCCCAGCCCAGCCCCCGCCCGACTGCCTGCCCTCCGCGGACTGGTCAGAGGTCTCGCCTTCGCCGCCGCCTTCGCCGCCTCCTCCTCCCCCAGGCTGCTCCGGGACTTCCCGCCCGCCTTCGGGCGGATAGCGAGAGCGCTCTCCCGCTGAAGGCCCCGCCCCATCCCCTCGGAGATTCGGCTGCCACACTCGATGCCTCCTCGCTCGTCGGCCCTTAAGTACCCTTCGGCTCCGGCCGCTTCTGATCGCCGCTTTCCGATTGGCCGAGTGGAGCCCCCCCTCCTGGACCGCCGGACCAATCGCCGCCCGCCACCCGCCTCGCGAGGCCTTCTGTGCCATCCTTCCGGAGGCCGCCTCAGGCCCCTCTTGGGGCGGCCCGGCCTTCGCCCGCCGAAGCAAAGGGTGAAGGGAAGACGAGTTGAGCTGCTCTAGGCGGGGAGGCGGTGCTGATTGGCCGAGAGGCCGGAGGCTGGCTCGCGTCCCAAACAGAGCTCCGTCTCCTATTGGGCCGCCCTCGGCTCGCGGCCCGGCCGCCACGCCCCTCTCCGACCCTGGCGTCCGCGCAGGGGAAGACGGGAAGAGAAAGGCCGCGACGTGAGCGCGCGACTCCGGCCGCCATTTTGTTTGGGACCCACCGAAGGAGGCAACTCCAGAAGCGCGAGCGGCTCAGGCAGGCAGGCAGGCAGGCGTCCGCCCCGGCCCGAGACCCTCGCCCCGGACGCGCCCCAGGTGAGGACCGTCCCCGGCGCGCCGGGCCCCGAGGGAGGCAGTGGGGCGGCGACGGGAGGCATCCCGGGGGCCCCGGCGGGAAACAGTGCCCGGGGGGCCAAGGCCTCGGCTCCCTTTCCGCCGCTGAAGGGCCCGGCGGGCGGCGAGCCTCCGGGGCTCTTTCCTGGGGGGAACGCTCGCCCGCCTGAGGGGGCCCGGCAGTCCCCGAGACCGCCGCCTTACTGGTGCTGCTCCTCCTGCGGGCGCCCTCGAGGCGAGCCTCCCGGGAGGTAAAGAGACGCGGCAGAGGGGCCGTTCCTGCCCCGTCCGTCCGTCCGTCTGGGGGGAGGGAAAGAGGGCCGGGCCGCTCCCTTCGCCGCGCAGAAACCGGAAGTCTCTCGGCCCGGCCCGGCCTGTTCGGGCTGCCCCGGGAGGGAACGCCAGTCCCGGGGAAGCGGCGGCGGCGGCGGCGGCGGCGGGGGGGGGGATTCCTTCCTTCCTTCCCTCCGGGGCAGTGGCGGTGGCGAAAGAAGGGGGTCCGGGACCCCCTGAGGCGCCTTGGAAGAGTTGCGGGGAGCGCCTCCTTTCCGAGGGGCCTCGATCGGGGCTGGGTTGGAGGGGCTCCGGCGAGGCGGCCGGTTTAGTTCTGGGGCCAGGAGCGGTTACGGGGTGGGTGCCTGCCTGGCGGGACGGCACCTGATGCACCCCCGCCCCCCCCTTGACTCTGAAGGTTAGGGTAGCCCTCGGCCTTGGGCAGCGGAGCAGGACCGGCTGGTCGCTCCTTCGGAAACTTCACAGGGCAGATCGATCCCTTCATCAGTCTTGGGCTGATGGCTTGCATTTTGCATCCTGTAGGTGTATCCGCTTGAACGTTTCATTATGTTGCTAAAGTGGAAGTTTTGAGCGTAGTAAACAACTTAATTCCTTCCGTTTAGCTGGTTCCCGCAGCCAGTGTTTTGGTTGGTGATTAACACACTTCATGATAAACATCTTTATCTTAGTCATAGTTACATTGGAGATGTTATCTGGACGTTGAGTCATGGCAACTGGACTTCTCATTAGGTTGAAACGTTTCAGTCTGAAGAAGCTGCTTGGATGAGGAGCGAAACGTTTCAACCTAATAAGAAAGAAGTCCAGTTGCGGTGACTCAACATCCGGATAGCCACACCTGGAGGACTGAGAATCTTCCCAGATACCTTGGAGATGGTTGGCTACTTTGTGTATCCATTAAACATAAATGTTTTGCATAATAGATTGGCAGGTACCTTGGTATTGATAGACTACCACACAGTTTTCCCTCTCTTGGCTGCTCTCCTGAAAATCCTAGTTTGTTTGCCTTGTCCGAAGATCACTGACTCCTCTTCCTCCAACTCTGTGTCATATTTGACTACTTTGTCTTGCTTGATTATTTTTATGCTTTTGCTCTTTGTGATTGTAGCCTCTGCTAATTCTTATTCTATTTGTTTAGTTCTTCTTCTATTGTTTTCACATGGAGAAGCTTTTTCCTGTTTTTCTTTTCTATTGGTGGTCATCAGAGCCATGTTATTATTTCTGCTCTTTCTGTGTTCACCTGGGATAGCTTCATTGTATCTATATTTTTCAGTACTGTCTATAAGCTGATTATACCCCGGTTATATCTTTTTAACCTTTGTCCTTTCCCCCTCCTTTCCAATCCTGGCTCTCAGAGTGCCTCTGATTTTTTTTCTGCTTTGATGGTTAATTAAGTCCAATATGTTCAAGATGAAAGTTCCTGCCTTTCCTCCCAGATCATGGTCTCATCCCACCTTTTGTCCACTGTCAAATCTCACCAGTTAGAAGTTTTAATTTTCGCTTCCCCTCTTACTTGTCTGGTCCATTTGTTCTATCACCAGATCAATGTTACTTCTTTGTCTAGTTTTAGAAAAGGTAGTTGTGTTAGTCTGTGCTAGCATATCAGGCAAAAACAAAAGAGGAAAAAAATTAAAAGACAAAAATGTATCATCTTGGAAACTAACTGCTATACGTTAGTGTGAACTTACATGAACACTTCCTCAGATTTATATCTTCTTTGTGTACACTTCCTTGTGTAGTTGCAGTGTCAAAAGTACCAGCCTCCCCACCACCACCCCAGTCTCTGGTCCTTGCCCTCACTTTCTTATCTAGATTTCCCTAGTTTTCTGCAGTTTTTGGAAAATCAAGAGAGTCTCGTATGAGGAAGGTCTTATTTTTCAGTGTTGTCCATTATTGTCTTCTCTAGCTGTCGGCATCTTTCTATGGCCTCAGAGAAGCTGGCATTTTCAGCATCACCCCCAGGGTTTGATAGGAGATAGCAGGAGTTGGACCTGGTTGCAAAGCATGTGCTTTATCATTTTGCTGTGGTTCCATTGCACATCTTCTCTTGTCTCTTACTCAGAGTCTGCTCATGTGTATGTAGCATTCAGCTGCCAGCATTATTTACTGCTCTCTTTGCTCTGGTCACACTGTTCCTTCTTTCAAACCTCTACAGGCTTCTTTGCCACTCCTGAATCACGGAGAAGCTCTGTGTTCTTACCTTCAGCTCATTCCGTGGCTTTGCCTCCTGTATCTCTCCATGATTATAGCTCAGCACATCCTTACCGGTGACCTTTGCTCATCTGGCTCTTTCCAAAACCCTCTTACTTCCTGAAACAACTGCCATCTTTTTCTGCTGTTGCTACTCCTCTCTGAAATGATAAGGATCATTATACGGACTAAATAGCTAACAATTGCTTTGTTTCTCAGTGAGAAAAGCTTAAGTGCCTTTGTGTCCAAACGGGCTTTTAGAAATATTCTTGTTTAAATAGCATATAGTTGTAACAGGCTGTTGCTGCTTGCGCTTCTCCTTTGCAACATGTATGTTGCCTTTTCTCCAGTGAGCTTAAGGGGACTTACAAAGTTGTCCTTCCAGCTCCTTTCGCACAACAACCTTCTTGAGTGAGTGTGAGCAACCCAGGGTAATCCAGTGGGTTTTATGACCAAGTGGAGATCTGAACTCAGGTTTGCCGAGTCCTAATCCAACACTAGCTATATCTGTTGCAGAAGGAATTAATGTTGCATGAAAATCAAGCCATTACTGGTTTTTCTCCAGTGCATACTTATAGGCTTTTCTTTATAATATTGTCGTAATGATTTTCTGGATGTTTCATTGGGAGCTTTGACTTCTGCTTACTCCTTGGAAAATGTGTGGTCATTACGCCAGCCATGGACTTACTTTGTACCTATAGCGCCCTGTTCCAAGACAAAACTGTTTAAACAATTTCTTCAATTGACACATGCTATTTCATGTACCTTTTAAAGGAATTTTATTACCAATTGGAGGCAGCTTACTTTATTGTGACATGGCAATGTAAGTTTTCTAGAAACTTTTGAATGGGGAGACTGTCTGAAAATTCTGCCTGCCCCCCTCCATTGTGGTGCTCTGAATAGAGCTGATTAATTACTCAATATGCCAAAAGTGTGCCAAGAAACACAGAATCTGTTTATGACACTGCATCACAGAAATGATACAACATTGTGTCACAGAAAATCAGAACACAGCTTGCATGCAAGGTAGCTTTTAAGAGCCACATCTCATCTCTTGGTGCAATAGTGCTGTGTTCTAAATAATACAGATTAGTAACAAAATTGAGAGAGGGATACCACAATCCATCAGACTCATTCTGAGTTTGGTCTAAGCTCCTCATGTGGATACTGTGAGAGCATGAGTTTTTACACGATAGATTGAAAAGTATTTTCCTCCTGACTATTCAAAACACAACAAGAAGAGAGCTCCTGGAATCATTTCTTGGAAATGGTGTCATAGTTCATGTGACACATGAAGGCATCTAGGAACACCAGTTCTTGGGGGTGTGGTGTTTGAGTAGTACATCTGCAGTGATTAAGAGAGAATATTGATCAAGAGCATCAAGACTTTCAGAATGCTGCATGAGATGTTGTTGACCCATATTCTCCTTTCAGTAGAATAGAAATGTGAACATTCCCAAATATTCAAACAAGAGTTGAAAACAGTTAGGGTTAATGATTGCAAATCAAGGAAAGAAAAAAGATTGCTTCCCCCATTGTAATTACATCGAGCCAAAAGTAATTAATTTTGCCCTGAGGTCCATTTGCTTCTGATAGTACTTGGAGCATACGGTCCTTCAGTTATACATGAGCGGTTATTAACAAAGATGATCTATTATAATGCAACCGTATACAACTTTAACTTTTGAGGAAGTGTGAATGCTGCTCTCTCTTTGTCTTGCAGGTGCCATGGTTCAGAACAGATTGAGAGTGTTGGGAAAGAAGAGCTGAAGATCTAGCATCCGTCAAGATACAGGCTCACTGGAAAAAAATTAACCTGCCTCTGAGGTGACTAAAGGGGAATAATGGTGATTTTGCGCCGGGCTCGGCCGCCTGCTTCCGCCCCAACCAGCAATGAATCTTGACTCGCTCTCGCTGGCCTTGTCTCAAATCAGCTATCTAGTGGACAATTTAACCAAGAAAAACTACCGAGCCAGCCAGCAGGAAATACAGCACGTAAGTAGAGAATACCACAAACATTTATTCTCATATAAAATGATGGGAAGCAAAAACTGGATGAACAGCTCATTTTGCGTCCTTGAAGTATCTGCTTTTGACTGATGGAGGTGGTTCCTAAAAGGATAGCTGCTAAGATAGGACAGTTGCTTTATAAGGCAAGTGCAGAGGGTTACAGTATGTGGAAACCTGAGTTAGCTAACACTTGTTACTGTTTAAGGTCTCCTAGGATTCTGGGTTTTTTCCCCCCAGTGAGACAGGCTTAACACAGCCTCCTCTGAAATTGATGTCATTCTTGTAATTCCGCTGTCTTTTTCATAGGTTGGATGCCAAAGGTTTAGTTTTCAGAAGTCTTAATTTATGTTTTTGAGACAGTCACCTTTAGGAGGCTTATACAATAGACACAGCATATTTTGAAATTCTTTTCCTCACTACTCTCAGTGATTTCAAAGCAATGAAGATTTTACCTGACATTTTTTTCTTGACTGTTCTGTAGTTCTTTGGAGGTGGGGATGGGAGTGGACAGCTCAGCTAGTGGCTTAAAATGGCGTTTTGATGGCAGAAGTAATAACAGAGGCCATAGTTGTTCTCACCTTTTTTGTTACAGGCTTTGTAGTTTTTGAGCATTCTGTCGTTTCTGTGTCTGTTGAGAATAACATTTTGAGCTTTGTGTAACCAGGTGCCTTTGGGTGAATGGTTTGGCATGTGTACAAGAGACATGGCTTCTGTTTTCTCCCTCAGTTCCTTCCTGCCCCCCCCCCCCACGTTGGGAGGAATTTTCCTTTGCATGAATGAAGTGCACCTTTTTTCTTCTTTTGCTTTTATTCTTCAGCTCTTCGTTCAGATATCTTCGGCATGTTTTTGTTGTTGTTTTGCACTGATAGGCATCCTCAGTGATCTTGTGTGAAAGCGTGTGGTTGAAAACTCACTTTTTTGAAAGAGTTCTGCCGATCCAGCACCCTGCGTGGTGCTTAGCTTGCACATCCATCAGAAAAATATTCACAGCTTATAGGGAAATGCAATGTTAGTCTTTCATTAAGAGGTTTGATGGGGCTGAGACGTTCTCCTTTACACCTTTCTGTGGAGCTGAAAATGAAGTGGCTTACATTTCAGAGATCTGCTTCAGCCTGAATCATTTAAGCTATTTTTCAGACCATTCATAACCTTGTAGAAAAAGGTAGTCCGTTTCAGAGGAGTAGCGGCCTGCCAACTGTGCAGATGGGCTGAAGCAAGGATTTGTAATCTGAAAGTAACTTTTCATTTCTGTAAAAGTTGGTCTTACTTAGGAAATAATATTTACTCCTCAGCTATTCAGTATGTACGTTTTCTGATACCAAACCCCAGTTGCAGAAAGAATATATAGCCCGTTTTAGTTTTGTGTTGAACACGTTTGATTGCAAAAGTGACAGGACAGTTGTTCAGAAAGAAGGGAGATTGTTTAATCACTTTGTTGTTTGAAAGAAAGAAGGCAGAGAAGATGCTTCAGGAGCCTAGTAGACGTTCCATCCTCTAGAAGCCCCTGCAGCCATTTAGTGCAGGAAGAGTTGGCTGGTTAGTGGACAACAAGAGAGGGAGGAAGGGTGTGCAAAGAATGAAAGGGAGTGGGAACTGAGCAAAAAGATATATATTTTTTAAATGATGATTCTTCAAATGCCTTTTCATTTGGTGACATCAGTTCACCACCGGGGAACGTGAGCGAGGCAGTTACTTATATGGCAGTACAATTCTCCTGTGTCTTCTCCCTTTCTGCACAGCACATTTGTGAAGGAGCCACAACGTGTTGTTTTGATAAAGGAAGTGCAGTCCACGGAGTGCTTTTCAACGAGGGTACCTTTTCTCCTTAGGCTGGTGTCTGGACTTGCAGGCCCAAAGGAAGGCTTGTAAAATTCCTGTTCTTTCTGAAGCCTTTCCCAGCCCTTCCCTTTGAAAAGAGTTTCTCTCCTCTGGTTGTCTGGCAAAGCTGGTTGACTTACAGGCAGATCAGAGTTGAGTCCCTTTCAAAGAATGGTGTGAGAAAGTGCTGAAGCCCTCGGAGGGCTTGCAAAGTCCCTGATTTGTGGGAGAGAAAAAGCTGCTCCCAGGGTGACACTCACTGAGGCAGGAGAAAGAGGAGGCCCCACTCCTGTCCAAACTTCCTAAGGTTCTTTTCCTGTTAAACCTGTTGTACTGGAATGTCTGCAGTTTTCAAATGCATGGCAGACCTTTTATCATATTGCCAGACTGCAAACGTCACTTACCTTCCTGCCTTCTTTTTAAGATTGTTTGGATTACTGAGGGGAAAAAAATTGTTAGGCCCAAAAAGAGAAACTGACATCATCTTGCATTTGCCACAGGGATGCATTTCAGAACAGATTAACTGAAATTGTATCAGAATGAAATGAAATATTGGTTTCTTTTTTTCTGCCAACGGTGCTCAAAGGCGCCGTGGTTCTTTTCCTCTCTTCAACTGTGTCAGGACTGGTGCTGGAAATAAGGGAATCATCCTTTGTCAGCAGTGGCGAGTTCCTTCTGTGTGGCTGCTCACAACACTGCATGTGTTGTTGGCCCCTAAAGCATCAGGTGATATGTCGTCATCTGTTCACTGTGGTCCTCTCTTGGCAGCAGGCAAAGCAGAAAGCTATCCTGTGGTCTTTCTGACCAGAAAATTAACAAAGAGAGTTGAGAGAAACTTCTTAATGGTTGTGACGGATGCCAAGGTATATGGAAGAAATGTGAGGTGAACAGTTTGCTTGGTGACAGTGCCTTGAATCCCACTGGCAGACCACTTAGACCCTTGGTCTTGGAGAAGAGTGGAGCTATGGGGTGAACCCCAAGAGGAGCTTGCTTGGTGCTGAGGCTTTTCATAAGCAACGTTTTCCATTCTCCTTGCCTTTTTGTGGTCATGCCACTAGATAAACAGAAGCAACAAGAAGTCTTTGGGGTTTGCTTGTGGATATTTTAGAGCCTTATTAGGAAGATATTATCAGTAGATAGTGGCTGAAGTTTCTAAGCGTAGATACCTTAGGCAGTAACGACAGACGGTCCCAAACAAAGTCAAAGTCCTTGGTTTTCACTTTGGAGATTGGTGTTTTAGTTTTTCCTTTATCTGATCTATGGATGGGCTTTTAAAAGCTCTTTCTTGGTATTACAGTTGTACCGAGAAGTTCTCTTTGTCTTATTTTCACTTAGATTGTGAATCGGCACGGCCCCGAGGCAGACAGGCATTTACTACGCTGTCTATTCTCACATGTGGATTTTAGTGGCGATGGTAAAAGCAGCGGCAAAGATTTCCATCAGGTAAGTTCTGTACTTGAAGAACCTCTGCTTTGTTTCTTCATGTTTATATGTTTTCAACACACACAAACACTCATACCAGTTAATACACACCAGTGTTCTTTTATTGGTTTACAAAGCCATTGTGAAATATCATCCAAGAGAGTTCTGAAAGGCCCTATCCGACAGGGGTGGGGAACCGGTGGCATTAAAACAATCTGTGTACACTATTGTTTAAAAACTGCAAAACAGGAGAGCATTTGAGTAGTGAGCAGTTACAGAGTCCAAAGGCCTTCCTTAAAAGTGTGTGTTTGCCTACCTGTAGAAACCCAAGGAAGTCAGCAAATAATCACCTGCCGGAAGAGCTTTCAGTAAGAGCTTCTGTGGAGGGAGGAGGCCTGGTGCTTAGTTGTTTTTGTCTGGGCTTCCACCAGTGAACAAAACACAGACAAGTCCTCCTCTGAAGTTCTAGGAACATGGCAGCTGAAAGGCCTGAAACTCACTTGGTTCAGTCTGTGACGCAGCAGGCCCTCACCCACCCCCGTAGATAAGCTTTTAGAACAGGGCAGCCTGTTACAGTCAAAATAAAAATAAATCTCACACTGTTTCACCTTTGAGTTGATGGAACTATTAAAGCTTTCTAAGCTGTCTTTGGAGAGTTATATTAATCTTGAGTTTCTTGCACAGATATTCCTGAATGATGCTGTTTCTAAAGCCTTGCATATCTGAAATTGGTTTTCCTCAATGTTTTAACTTTTGAATGGCTTAAGAATGGAATATGTTGTACTTTTTAAAAAGGTGTATCAAACATTAGGCTCTGTTCTATTTTTCAATTAAAAAAAAAAGCCCATTTTGATGCCCTTCAGTCTGCAGTATGATATAAAAATATTTGGCAACAATGTCATGCTGAGAAGTTAACTTGAATTATTCTGGTGGATATACATGTAATGTTTCCAGCAAAAAAAACAGTGAATATGTTGTCTACTGTAAAAGCAATCACTTTGCTACTTCAGTCTCCTTTCTTTTCAGACTCAATTTCTGATCCAGGAGTGTGCATCATTGATTACGAAGCCAAATTTTATTTCAACATTGTCCTATGCTATTGAAAATCCATTGCACTATCAGAAGGTTTGTATTTACTTTGTGAAGAGGTGTTATCCAGTGAAAGCAGTAAGAGAAGGTCTCTCTTGAGCTATTGTGCCAGAATACACAGCTGTGTGCATTACTGCAACTTAGAATTTCGATGCTAGCAGCTTGTATAATCTGTACACAGCATAAATGAGGAATGTACACATGTTTGAAAGTGTACATCTAATAAGGTTG
>JBAJHW010000277.1:2500-7500 GCA_037013535.1 Intellagama lesueurii
CTTTCTTTCTTCTTTCTTCCTATCTTCCGTCAATGCTTGCTTGCTTGCTTGCTTGCTTGCTTGCTGCTTTCTTTCTTTCTTTCTTTCTTTCATCCTATCTTTCATCAACGCTTTCTTTCTTTCTTTCTTTCTTCCTATCTTCCGTTAATGCTTTCTTTCTTTCTTTCTTTCTTTTTTTCTTTCTTTCTTTCTATCTTCCGTCAATGCTTTCTTTCTTTTTTCTGTCTCTCTTTCTTTCTTCCTATCTTCCGTCAATGCTTTTTTCTTTTTTCTTTCTTTCTTTCTGTCTTCCTATCTTCCGCCAATGCTTTCTTTCTTTCTTTCTTTCTTTCTTCCCTTATTTCTTTCTTTCTTTCTTCCTATCTTCCGTCAATGCTTTCTTTTTTCTTTCTTTCTTTCTTTCTTTCTTTCTTTCTTTCTTTCTTCCTATCTTCCGTCAATGCTTGCTTACTTTTCTTTCTTTCTTTCTTTCTATCTTTTCTTTCTTCCTATCTTCCTTCAATGCTTTCTTTTTTCTTTCTTTCTTTCTTTCTTCCTATCTTACGTCAATGCTTGCTTACATTCTTTCTTTCTTTCTTTCTTTCATTCTTTCTTTCTTCTTTCCTATCTTCCGTCAATGCTTTCTTTATTTCTTTCTATCTTTCTTTCTTTCTTCCTATCCTCCGTCAATGCTTTCTTTTTTCTTTCTTTCTTTCTTTCGTTCTTTCTTTCTTCTTTCCTACCTTCCATCAATGCTTTCTTTCTTTCTTTCTTCCTATTTTCCGTCAATGTTTTCTTATTTTCTTTCTTTTCTTTCTTTCTTTCTTTCTTTCATCCTATCTTTCATCAATGCTTTCTTTCTTTCTTTCTTTCTTTATTTCTTTCTTTCTTCCTATCCTCCGTCAATGCTTTCTTTCTTTCTTTCTTTCTTTCTTTTTTCTTTCTTTCTTTCTATCTTCCGTCAATGCTTTCTTTCTTTTTTCTTTCTTTCTTCCTTTCTTCCTATCTTCCGTCAATGGATTCTATCTTTCTTTCTTTCTTTCTTTCTTTTTTCTTTCTTCCTATCTTCCGTAAATGCTTGCTTACTTTCTTTCTTTCTTTCTTTCTTTCTTTCTTTCTTTCTTTCTTTCTTTCTTCCTATCTTCCATCAATGGTTTTTTCTTTTTTTTTCTTTCTTTCTGTCTTCCTATCTTCCACCAATGCTTTCTTTCTTTCTTTCTTTCTTTCTTTCTTTCTTTCTTTCCTTCTTTCTTTCTTTCTTTCTTTCTTTCTTTCTTTCTTCATATCTTCCGTCAATGCTTTCTTCTTTCTTTCTTTCTTTCTTTCTTTCTTTCTTTCTTTCTTTCTTTCTTCCTATCTTCAGTCAATGCTTGCTTACTTTCTTTCTTTCTTTCTTTTTTTCTGTCTTTCTGTCTTTCATCCTATCTTTCATAAATGTTTACTTTTTTCTTTCTTTCTTTCTTTCTTACTACCTTCCGTCAATGCTTTTTTCTTTCTTTCTTTCTTTCTTCCTTCCTCTCTTCCGTCAATGTTTTCTTTCTTTCTTTCTTCCTATCTTCCGTCAATGCTTGCTTGCTTGCTTGCTTGCTTGCTTGCTTTCTTTCTTTCTTTCTTTCTTTCTTTCATCCTATCTTTCATCAACGCTTTCTTTCTTTCTTTCTTTCTTCCTATCTTCCGTTAATGCTTTCTTTCTTTCTTTCTTTCTTTTTTTCTTTCTTTCTTTCTATCTCCCGTCAATGCTTTCTTTCTTTTTTCTGTCTCTCTTTCTTTCTTCCTATCTTCCGTCAATGCTTTCTTTCTTTCTTTCTTTCTTTCTTTCTTTCTTTCTTTCTTTCTTTCTTTCTTTCTTTCTTTCTTTCTTTCTTTCTTTCTTCCTATCTTCCATCAATGGTTCTTTCTTTTTTTTTCTTTCTTTCTGTCTTTTTATCTTCCACCAATGCTTTCTTTCTTTCTTTCTTTCTCTCTTTCTTTCTTTCTTCTTTCTTTCTTTCTTTCTTTCTTTCTTTCTTTCTTCATATCTTCCCTCAATGCTTTCTTCTTTCTTTCTTTCTTTCTTTCTTTCTTTCTTTCTTTCTTTCTTTCTTTCTTTCTTCCTATCTTCAGTCAATGCTTGCTTACTTTCTTTCTTTCTTTCTTTTTTTCTGTCTTTCTGTCTTTCATCCTATCTTTCATCAATGTTTACTTTTTTCTTTCTTTCTTTCTTTCTTACTATCTTCCGTCAATGCTTTTTTCTTTCTTTCTTTCTTTCTTCCTTCCTCTCTTCCGTCAATGTTTTCTTTCTTTCTTTCTTTCTTTCTTCCTATCTTCCGTCAATGCTTGCTTGCTTGCTTGCTTTCTTTCTTTCTTTCTTTCTTTCTTTCTTTCTTTCTTTCTTTCATCCTATCTTTCATCAACGCTTTCTTTCTTTCTTTCTTTCTTCCTATCTTCCGTTAATGCTTTCTTTCTTTCTTTCTTTCTTTTTTTCTTTCTTTCTTTCTATCTTCCGTCAATGCTTTCTTTCTTTTTTCTGTCTCTCTTTCTTTCTTCCTATCTTCCGTCAATGCTTTCTTTCTTTCTTTCTTTCTTTCTTTCTTTCTTTCTTTCTTTCTTTCTTTCTTCCTATCTTCCGTAAATGCTTGCTTACTTTCTTTCTTTCTTTCTTTCTTTCTTTCTTTCTTCCTATCTTCCGTCAATGCTTTTTTCTTTCTTTCTTTCTTTCATCCTATCTTTCATCAATGCTTTCTTTTTTTCTTTCTTTCTTTCTTTCTTTCTTCCTATCTTCCGTCAACGCTTTTTTCTTTCTTTCTTTCTTTCTTTCTTCCTATCTTCCATCAATGTTTTATTTCTTTCTTTCATTCTTTCTTCCTATCTTCCGTCAATGCTTGCTTCGTTGCTTGCTTCCTTGCTTTCTTTCTTTCTTTCTTTCTTTCTTTCTTTCTTTCATCCTATCTTTCATCAATGCTTTCTTTCTTTCTTTCTTTCTTTCTTCCTATCTTCCGTCAATGCTTTCTTTCTTTTTTTCTTTTTTTCTTTCTTTCTTTCTATCTTCCGTCAATGTTTTCTTTCTATATTTTCTGTCTCTCTTTCTTTCTTCCTATCTTCCGTCAATGCTTTCTTTCTTTCTTTCTTTCTTTCTTTCTTTCTTTCTTTCTTTCTTTCTTTCTTTCTATCTTCCGTCAATGCTTTCTTTTTTCTTTCTTTCTTTCTTTCTTTCTTTCTTCCTATCTTCCGTCAATGTTTTCTTTCTTTCTTTCTTTCTTTCTTTTTTTCTTTCTTCCTATCTTCCGTAAATGCTTGCTTACTTTCTTTCTTTCTTTCTTTCTTTCTTTCTTTTTTTCTTTCTTCCTATCTTCCGTCAATGCTTTTTTCTTTTTTTTTCTTTCTTTCTGTCTTCCTATCTTCCGCCAATACTTTCTTTCTTTCTTTCTTTCTTTCTTTCTTTCTTTCTTTCTTTCTTTCTTTCTTTCTTTCCTTCTTTCTTTCTTTCTTTCTTTCTTTCTTTCTTTCTTCCCTTCTTTCTTTCTTTCTTTCTTTCTTTCTTCCTATCTTCCGTCAATGCTTTCTTTTTTCTTTCTTTCTTTCTTTCTTTCTTTCTTTCTTTCTTTCTTTCTTCCTATCTTCCGTCAATGCTTGCTTACTTTCTTTCTTTCGTTCTTTCTTTCTTTCTTCCTATCTTCCTTCTATGCTTTCTTTTTTCTTTCTTTCTTTCTTTCTTCCTATCTTACATCAATGCTTTCTTTATATCTTTCTTTCTTTCTTTCTTTTTCTTCCTATCTTCCGTCAATGCTTTCTTTTTTCTTTCTTTCTTTTGTTCTTTCTTTCTTCTTTCCTATCTTCCGTCAATGCTTTCTTTCATACTTTCTATCTTTCTTTCTTTCTTTCTTTCTTTCTTTTTCTTCCTATCTTCCATCAATGCTTTCTTTTTTCTTTCTTTCTTTCTTTCGTTTCTTTCTTTCTTTTTTCCTATCTTCCGTCAATGCTTTCTTTCTTTCTTTCTTTCTATCTTCCGTCAACGTTTTCTTTCTTTTTTCTTTCTTTCTTTCTTCCTATCTTCCGTCAATGCTTTCTTTCTTTCTTTCTTTCTTTCTTTCTTTCTTTCTTTCTTTCTTTCTTCCTATCTTCCGTCAATGCTTGCTTACTTTCTTTCTTTCTTTCTTTCTTTCTTTCTTTCTTTCTTTCTTTCTTTCTTTCTTCATATATTCCGTGAATGCTTTTTTCTTTTCTTTCTTTCTTTCTTTCTTCCTATCTTCCGTCAATGCTTTCTTTCTTTTTTTCTTTGTTTCTTTCTTACTTTCTTTCTTTCTTTCTTTCTTTCTTCCTATCTTCCCTCAATGCTTTTTTTTCTTTCTTTCTTACCTTCTTTCTTTCTTTCTTTCTTCCTATCTTCCGTCAATGCTTTCTTTTTTCTTTCCTTCTTTCTTTCTTTCTTTCTTTCCTTCTTCCTATCTTCCGTCAATGCTTTCTTTCTTTCTTTCTTTCTTTCTTTCTTTCTTTCTTTCTTTCTTTCTTTCTTCCTATCTTCCGTCAATGCTTGCTTACTTTCTTTCTTTCCTTCCTTCTTTCTTTCTTCCTATCTTCCTTCAATGCATTCTTTTTTCTTTCTTTCTTTCTTTCTTTCTCTCTTTCTTCCTATCTTCCGTCAATGCTTTCTTTTTTCGTTCTTTCTTTCTTTCTTTCTTTCTTTCTTTCTTTCTTTCTTCCTTCCTTCCTTCCTTCCAATCTTCCGTCAATGCTTGCTTACTTATTTTCTATCCTTCTTTCTTTCTTTCTTTCTTTCCTTCTTTCTTTCTTCCTATCTTCCTTCAATGCATTCTTTTTTCTTTCTTTCTTTCTTTCTTTCTCTCTTTCTTCCTATCTTTCGTCAATGCTTTCTTTTTTCTTTCTTTCTTTCGTTCTTTCAATCTTCTTTCCTATCTTTCGTCAATGCTTTCTTTCTTTCTATCTTTCTTTCTTTCTTACTTACTTACTTTCTTTCTTTCTTTCTTTTTCTTCCTATCTTCCGTCAATGCTTTCTTTTTTCTTTCTTTCTTTCGTTCTTTCTT
>JBAJHW010000277.1:10000-12500 GCA_037013535.1 Intellagama lesueurii
TTTTTCTTTCTTTCTTTCTTTCTTTCATCCTATCTTTCATCAATGCTTTCTTTTTTTCTTCCTTTCTTTCTTTCTTCCTATCTTCCGTCAATGCTTTTTTCTTTCTTTCTTTCTTTCTTTCTTCCTATCTTCAATCAATGTTTTATTTCTTTCTCTCATTCTTTCTTCCTATCTTCCGTCAATGCTTGCTTGGTTGCTTGCTTTCTTTCTTTCTTTCTTTCTTTCTTTCTTTCTTTCATCCTATCTTTCATCAACGCTTTCTATCTTTCTTTCTTTCTTTCTTTCTTTCTTTCTTTCTTTCTTCCTATCTTCCGTCAATGCTTTTTTCTTTTTTCTTTCTTTCTTTCTGTCTTCCTATCTTCCGCCAATGCTTTCTTTCTCTTTCTTTCTTTCTTTCTTTCTTTCTTTCTTTCTTTTTTTTCTTCCCTTCTTTCTTTCTTCCTATCTTCCGTCAATGCTTTCTTTTTTCTTTCTTTCTTTCTTTCTTTCTTTCTTTCTTCCTATCTTCCGTCAATGCTTGCTTACTTTCTTTTTCTTTCTTTCTTTCTTTCTTTCTTTCTTTCTTTCTTTCTTTCTTTCTTCATATATTCCGTGAATGCTTTTTTCTTTTCTTTCTTTCTTTCTTTCTTCCTATCTTCCGTCAATGCTTTCTTTCTTTTTTTCTTTGTTTCTTTCTTACTTTCTTTCTTTCTTTCTTTCTTTCTTCCTATCTTCCCTCAATGCTTTTTTTTATTTCTTTCTTACCTTCTTTCTTTCTTTCTTTCTTCCTATCTTCCGTCAATGCTTTCTTTTTTCTTTCCTTCTTTCTTTCTTTCTTTCTTTCCTTCTTCCTATCTTCCGTCAATGCTTGCTTACTTTCTTTCTTTCTTTCCTTCTTTCTTTCTTCCTATCTTCCTTCAATGCATTCTTTTTTCTTTCTTTCTTTCTTTCTTTCTTTCTTAATTCCTATCTTCCGTCAATGCTTTCTTTTTTCGTTCTTTCTTTCTTTCTTTCTTTCTTTCTTTCTTTCTTTCTTTCTTTCTTTCTTTCTTTCTTTCTTCCTTCCTTCCAATCTTCCGTCAATGCTTGCTTACTTATTTTCTATCCTTCTTTCTTTCTTTCTTTCTTTCCTTTTTTTCCTATCTTTCGTCAATGCTTTCTTTTTTCTTTCTTGATTTCTTTCTTTCTTTCTTTCATCCTATCTTTCATCAACGCTTTCTTTCTTTCTTCCTTTCTTCCTATCTTCCGTTAATGCTATCTTTCTTTCTTTCTTTCTTTTTTCTTTCTTTCTTTCTATCTTCCGTCAATGCTTTCTTTCTTTTTTCTGTCTCTCTTTCTTTCTTCCTATCTTCCGTCAATGCTTGCTTGCTTTCTTTCTTTCTTTCTTTCTTTCTTTCTTTCTTTCTTTCTTTCTTTCTTTCTTTCTTTCTTTCTTTCTTTCTTTCTTCCTATCTTCCGTAAATGCTTGCTTACTTTCTTTCTTTCTTTCTTTCTTTCTCCCTATCTTCCGTCAATGCTTTTTTCTTTCTTTCTTTCTTTCTTTCATCCTATCTTTCATCAATGCTTTCTTTTTTTCTTTCTTTCTTTCTTTCTTCCTATCTTCCGTCAATGCTTTTTTCTTTCTTTCTTTCTTTCTTTCTTCCTATCTTCCATCAATGTTTTATTTCTTTCTCTCATTCTTTCTTCCTATCTTCCGTCAATGCTTGCTTGGTTGCTTGCTTGCTTGCTTGCTTTCTTTCTTTCTTTCTTTCTTTCTTTCATCCTATCTTTCATCAACGCTTTCTATCTTTCTTTCTTTCTTTCTTTCTTTCTTTCTTTCTTTCTTTCTTCCTATCTTCCGTCAATGCTTTTTTCTTTTTTCTTTCTTTCTTTCTGTCTTCCTATCTTCCGCCAATGCTTTCTTTCTCTTTCTTTCTTTCTTTCTTTCTTTCTTTCTTTCTTTCTTTCTTTCTTTCTTTCTTTCTTTCTTTCTTTCTTCCCTTCTTTCTTTCTTTCTTTCTTCCTATCTTCCGTCAATGCTTTCTTTTTTCTTTCTTTCTTTCTTTCTTTCTTTCTTTCTTCCGTCAATGCTTGCTTACTTTCTTTCTTTCTTTCTTTCTTTCTATCTTTCTTTCTTCCTATCTTCCTTCAATGCTTTCTTTTTTCTTTCTTTCTTTCTTTCTTTCTTTCTTTCTTCCTATCTTACGTCAATGCTTGCTTACTTTCTTTCTTTCTTTCTTTCTTTCATTCTTTCTTTCTTCTTTCCTATCTTCCGTCAATGCTTTCTTTATTTCTTTCTATCTTTCTTTCTTTCTTTCTTTCTTCCTTTCTTTCTTTCTTTCTTTTTCTTCCTATCTTCCGTCAATGCTTTCTTTTTTCTTTCTTTCTTTCTTTCTTTCTTTCTTTCTTTCTTTCTTTCTTTCTTTCTTTCTTTCTTTCTTTCTTTCTTTCTTTCTTTCTTCCTATCTTCCGTCAATGCTTGCTTACTTTCTTTCTTTCTTTCTTTCTTTCTTTCTTTCTTTCTTTCTTTCTTTCTTTCTTT
>JBAJHW010000278.1:0-22895 GCA_037013535.1 Intellagama lesueurii
TGCTTTGGGCTCTTCCTATAGAGAGGAAGGTGTAGGCATTCTATCGCTGTCTTTTAGGCAGTGGAGTAGGTGCAGGAGATTTGATTCTGTATTTTTCTTTGTAGGATGACAGGGAGAAGGAAATCCCTTCATGGGCTTTCCTTCAGGGATGCTTTGGGCTCTCTTCCTATAGAGAGGAAGGTGTAGGCATTCTATAGCTGTCTTTTAGCCAGGGGAGTCGGTGCAAGAGTTTTGATTCTGTATTTTTCTTTATAGGATGACAGGGAGAAGGATATCCCTTCATGGGCTTTCCTTCAGGGATGCTTTGGGCTCTTCCTATAGAGAGGAAGGTGTAGGCATTCTATCGCTGTCTTTTAGGCAGTGGAGTAGGTGCAGGAGATTTGATTCTGTATTTTTCTTTGTAGGATGACAGGGAGAAGGAAATCCCTTCATGGGCTTTCCTTCAGGAGTTATTTGGGCTGTCTTCCTATAGAGAGGAAGGTGTAGGTATTCTATTGCTGTCTTTTAGGCAGGGGAGTCGGTGCAGGAGATTTGATTCTTTATTTTTCTTTGTAGGATGACAGGGAGAAGGAAATCCCTTCATAGGCTTTCCTTCAAGGATGCTTCGGCTCTTCCTATAGAGAGGAAGGTGTAGGCATTCAATAGCTGTCTTTTAGGCAGGGGAGTAGGTGCAGGAGATTTGATTCTGTATTTTTCTTTGTAGGATGACAGGGAGAAGGAAATCACTTCATGGGCTTTCCTTCAGGGGTTATTTGGTCTCTCTTCCTATAGAGAGGAAGGTGTAGGCATTCTATAGCTGTCTTTTAGCCAGGGGAGTCGGTGCGGGAGATTTGATTCTGTATTTTTCATTATAGTTTGACAGAGAGAAGGAAATCCCTTCATGGGCTTTCCTTCAGGGATACTTTGGGCTCTTCCTATAGAGAGGAAGGTGTAGGCATTCTATAGCTGTCTTTTAGGCAGGGGAGTAAGTGCAGGAGATTTGATTCTGTATTTTTCTTTGTAGGATGACAGGGAGAAGAAAATCCCTTCATGGGCTTTCCTGCAGGAGTTATTTGGGCTCTCTTCCTATAGAGAGGAAGGTGTAGGCATTCTAGTGCTGTCTTTTAGGCAGGGGAGTCGGTGCGGGAGATTTGATTCTGTATTTTTCTTTGTAGGATGACCGGGAGAAGGAAATCCCTTCATGGACTTTCCTTCAGGGACGCTTCGGCTCTTCCTATAGAGAGGAAGGTGTAGGCATTCTATAGCTGTCTTTTAGGCAGGGGAGTAAGTGCAGGAGATTTTATTCTGTATTTTTCATTATAGTTTGACAGGGAGAAGGA
This sequence comes from Intellagama lesueurii, assembly GCA_037013535.1. NCBI lineage: Eukaryota > Metazoa > Chordata > Lepidosauria > Squamata > Agamidae > Intellagama > Intellagama lesueurii. The sequence continues at coordinate 1,320 of JBAJHW010000278.1, forward strand.
AATCCCTTCATGGGCTTTCCTTCAGGGGTTATTTGGTCTCTCTTCCTATAGAGAGGAAGGTGTAGGCATTCTATAGCTGTCTATTAGCCAGGGGAGTCGGTGCGGGAGATTTGATTCTGTATTTTTCATTATAGTTTGACAGAGAGAAGGAAATCCCTTCATGGGCTTTCCTTCAGGGAGGCTTTGGGCTCTTCCTATAGAGAGGAAGGTGTAGGCATTCTATAGCTGTCTTTTAGGCAGGGGAGTCGGTGCGGGAGATTTGATTCTGTATTTCTCTTTGTAGGATGACAGGGAGAAGAAAATCCCTTCATCGGCTTTCCTGCAGGAGTTATTTGGGCTCTCTTCCTATAGAGAGGAAGGTGTAGGCATTCTAGTGCTGTCTTTTAGGCAGGGGAGTCGGTGCGGGAGATTTGAGTCTGTATTTTTCTTTGTAGGATGACCGGGAGAAGGAAATCCCTTCATGGACTTTCCTTCAGGGATGCTATCAGCTCTTTCTATAGAGAGGAAGGTGTAGGCATACAATAGCTGTCTTTTAGGCAGGGGAGTCGGTGCGGGAGATTTGATTCTGTATTTTTCTTTGTAGGATGACAGGGAGAAGGAAATCCCTTCATGGGCTTTCCTTCAGGGATGCTTTGGGATCTTCCTATAGAGAGGAAGGTGTAGGCATTCTATAGCTGTCTTTTAGGCAGGGGAGTCGGTGCGGGAGATTTGATTCTGTATTTTTCTTTGTAGGATGACAGGGAGAAGGAAATCCCTTCATGGGCTTTCCTTCAGGGATGCTTTGGGATCTTCCTATAGAGAGGAAGGTGAAGGCATTCTATAGCTGTCTTTTAGGCAGGGGAGTCGGTGCAAGAGTTTTGATTCTGTATTTTTCTTTGTAGGATGACAGGGAGAAGGAAATCCCTTCATGGGCTTTCCTTCAGGAGTTATTTGGGCTCTCTTCCTATAGAGAGGAAGGTGTAGGCATTCTATAGCTGTCTTTTAGCCAGGGGAGTCGGTGCAAGAGTTTTGATTCTGTATTTTTCTTTGTAGGATGACAGGGAGAAGGAAATCCCATCATGGACTTTCCTTCAGGGATGCTTCGGCTCTTCCTATAGAGAGGAAGGTGAAGGCATTCTAGTGCTGTCTTTTAGCCAGGGGAGTCGGTGCGGGAGATTTGATTCTGTATTTTTCATAGTAGGATGACAGGGAGAAGGAAATCCCTTCATGGACTTTCCTGCAGGAGTTATTTGGGCTCTCTTCCTATAGAGAGGAAGGTGTAGGCATTCTAGTGCTGTCTTTTAGGCAGGGGAGTCGGTGTGGGAGATTTGATTCTGTATTTTTCTTTGTAGGATGACAGGGAGAAGGAAATCCCTTCATGGGCTTTCCTTCAGGGGTTATTTGGGCTCTCTTCCTACAGAGAGGAAGGTGTAGGCATTCTATAGCTGTCTTTTAGGCAGGGGAGTAGGTGCAGTAGATTTGATTTTGTATTTTTCATTATAGGTTGACAGAGAGAAGGAAATCCCTTCATAGGCTTTCCTTCAAGGATGCTTCGGCTCTTCCTATAGAGAGGAAGGTGTAGGCATTCTATAGCTGTCTTTTAGGCAGGAGAGTTGGTGCGGGAGATTTGAATCTGTATTTTTCTTTGTAGGATGACAGGGAGAAGGAAATCCCTTCATGGGCTTTCCTTCAGGGGTTATTTGGGCTCTCTTCCTATAGAGAGGAAGGTGTAGGCATTCTACAGCTGTCTTTTAGCCAGGGGAGTCGGTGCATGAGTTTTGATTCTGTATTTTTCTTTATAGGATGACAGGGAGAAGGAAATGCCTTCATGGGCTTTCCTTCAGGGACGCTTCGGCTCTTCCTATAGAGAGGAAGGTGTAGGCATTCTATAGCTGTCTTTTAGGCAGGGGAGTAAGTGCGGGAGATTTGATTCTGTATTTTTCTTTGTAGGATGACAGGGAGAAGGAAATCCCTTCATGGGCTTTCCTTCAGGGGTTATTTGGGCTCTCTTCCTATAGAGAGGAAGGTGTAGGCATTCTATAGCTGTCTTTTAGGGAGGGGAGTAGGTGCAGGAGATTTGATTCTGTATTTTTCTTTGTAGGATGACAGGGAGAAGGAAATCCCTTCATGGGCTTTCCTTCAGGGGTTATTTGGGCTCTCTTCCTATAGAGAGGAAGGTGTAGGCATTCTATAGCTGTCTTTTAGGGAGGGGAGTAGGTGCAGGAGATTTGATTCTTTATTTTTCTTTGTAGGATGACAGGGAGAAGGAAATCCCTTCATGGGCTTTCCTTCAGGAGTTATTTGGGCTCTCTTCCTATAGAGAGGAAGGTGCAGGCATTCTAGTGCTGTCTTGTAGGCAGGGGAGTCGGTGCGGGAGATTTGATTCTGTATTTTTCTTTGTAGGATGACCAGGAGAAGGAAATGCCTTCATGGGCTTTCCTTCAGGGACGCTTCGGCTCTTCCTATAGAGAGGAAGGTGAAGGCATTCTATAGCTGTCTTTTAGGCACGGGAGTAAGTGCGGGAGATTTGATTCTGTATTTTTCTTTGTAGGATGACAGGGAGAAGGAAATCCCTTCATGGGCTTTCCTTCAGGGAGGCTTTGGGCTCTTCCTATAGAGAGGAAGGTGTAGGCATTCTATAGCTGTCTTTTAGGCAGGGGAGTCGGTGCGGGAGATTTGATTCTGTATTTCTCTTTGTAGGATGACAGGGAGAAGAAAATCCCTTCATCGGCTTTCCTGCAGGAGTTATTGGGGCTCTCTTCCTATAGAGAGGAAGGTGTAGGCATTCTAGTGCTGTCTTTTAGGCAGGGGAGTAAGTGCAGGAGATTTGATTCTGTATTTTTCTTTGTAGGATGACAGGGAGAAGGAAATCCCTTCATGGGCTTTCCTTCAGGGGTTATTTGGGCTCTCTTCCTATAGAGAGGAAGGTGTAGGCATTCTATAGCTGTCTTTTAGGGAGGGGAGTAGGTGCAGGAGATTTGATTCTTTATTTTTCTTTGTAGGATGACAGGGAGAAGAAAATCCCTTCATGGGCTTTCCTTCAGGAGTTATTTGGGCTCTCTTCCTATAGAGAGGAAGGTGCAGGCATTCTAGTGCTGTCTTGTAGGCAGGGGAGTCGGTGCGGGAGATTTGATTCTGTATTTTTCTTTGTAGGATGACCGGGAGAAGGAAATGCCTTCATGGGCTTTCCTTCAGGGACGCTTCGGCTCTTCCTATAGAGAGGAAGGTGAAGGCATTCTATAGCTGTCTTTTAGGCACGGGAGTAAGTGCGGGAGATTTGATTCTGTATTTTTCTTTGTAGGATGACAGGGAGAAGGAAATCCCTTCATGGGCTTTCCTTCAGGGAGGCTTTGGGCTCTTCCTATAGAGAGGAAGGTGTAGGCATTCTATAGCTGTCTTTTAGGCAGGGGAGTCGGTGCGGGAGATTTGATTCTGTATTTCTCTTTGTAGGATGACAGGGAGAAGAAAATCCCTTCATCGGCTTTCCTGCAGGAGTTATTGGGGCTCTCTTCCTATAGAGAGGAAGGTGTAGGCATTCTAGTGCTGTCTTTTAGGCAGGGGAGTAAGTGCAGGAGATTTGATTCTGTATTTTTCTTTGTAGGATGACAGGGAGAAGAAAATCCCTTCATGGGCTTTCCTACAGGGGTTATTTGGGCTCTCTTCCTATAGAGAGGAAGGTGTAGGCATTCTAGTGCTGTCTTTTAGGCAGGGGAGTAAGTGCAGGAGATTTGATTCTGTATTTTTCTTTGTAGGATGACAGGGAGAAGAAAATCCCTTCATGGGCTTTCCTACAGGGGTTATTTGGGCTCTCTTCCTATAGAGAGGAAGGTGAAGGCATTCTATAGCTGTCTTTTAGGCAGGGGAGTAAGTGCAGGAGGTTTGATTCTGCATTTTTCTTTATAGGATGACAGAGAGAAGGAAATCCCTTCATGGGCTTTCCTTCAGGAGTTATTTGGGCTCTCTTCCTATAGAGAGGAAGGTGTAGGCATTCTATAGCTGTCTTTTAGCCAGGGGAGTCGGTGCAAGAGTTTTGATTCTGTATTCTTCTTTGTAGGATGACAGGGAGAAGGAAATCCCTTCATGGACTTTCCTTCAGGGATGCTTCGGCTCTTCCTATAGAGAGGAAGGTGTAGGCATTCTAGTGCTGTCTTTTAGCCAGGAGAGTCGGTGCGGGAGATTTGATTCTGTATTTTTCTTAGTAGGATGACAGGGAGAAGGAAATCCCTTCATGGACTTTCCTGCAGGAGTTATTTGGGCTCTCTTCCTATAGAGAGGAAGGTGTAGGCATTCTAGTGCTGTCTTTTAGGCAGGGGAGTCGGTGCGGGAGATTTGATTCTGTATTTTTCTTTGTAGGATGACAGGGAGAAGGAAATCCCTTCATGGACTTTCCTTCAGGGATGCTTTCAGCTCTTCCTACAGAGAGGAAGGTGTAGGCATTCTATAGCTGTCTTTTAGGCAGGGGAGTAGGTGCAGGAGATTTGATTCTGTATCTTTCTTTGTAGGATGACAGGGAGAAGGAAATCCCTTCATGGGCTTTCCTTCAGGGGTTATTTGGGCTCTCTTCCTATAGAGAGGAAGGTGTAGGCATTCTATAGCTGTCTTTTAGGCAGGGGAGTCGGTGCGGGAGATTTGATTCTGTATTTTTCTTTGTAGGATGACAGGGAGAAGGAAATCCCTTCATGGGCTTTCCTTCAGGGATGCTTCGGCTCTTCCTATAGAGAGGAAGGTGTAGGCATTCTATAGCTGTCTTTTAGGCAGGGGAGTAAGTGCAGGAGATTTGATTCTGTATTTTTCTTTATAGGATGACCGGGAGAAAGAAATCCCTTCATGGGCTTTCCTTCAGGAGTTATTTGGGCTGTCTTCCTATAGAGAGGAAGGTGTAGATATTCTATTGCTGTCTTTTAGGCAGGGGAGTCGGTGCAGGAGATTTGATTCTTTATTTTTCTTTGTAGGATGACATGGAGAAGGAAATCCCTTCATAGGCTTTCCTTCAGGGATGCTTCGGCTCTTCCTATAGAGAGGAAGGTGAAGGCATTCTATAGCTGTCTTTTAGGCAGGGGAGTAGGTGCAGGAGATGTGATTCTTTATTTTTCTTTGTAGGATGACAGGGAGAAAGAAATCCCTTCATGGGCTTTCCTTCAGGAGTTATTTGGGCTCTCTTCCTATAGAGAGGAAGGTGTAGGTATTCTATAGCTGTCTTTTAGGCAGGGGAGTAAGTGCAGGAGATTTGATTCCGTTTTTTTCTTTATAGGATGACAGGGAGAAGGAAATCCCTTCATGGGCTTTCCTTCAGGAGTTATTTGGGCTCTCTTCCTATAGAGAGGAAGGTGTAGGCATTCTATAGCTGTCTTTTAGCCAGGGGAGTTGGTGCGGGAGATTTGATTCTGTATTTTTCGTTGTAGGATGACAGGGAGAAGGAAATCCCTTCATGGGCTTTCCTTCAGGGATGCTTCGGCTCTTCCTATAGAGAAGAAGGTGTAGGCATTCTATAGTTGTCTTTTAGGCAGGGGAGTAGGTGCAGGAGATTTGATTCTGTATTTTTCTTTGTAGGATGACAGGGAGAAGAAAATCCCTTCATGGGCTTTCCTGCAGGAGTTATTTGGGCTCTCTTCCTATAGAGAGGAAGGTGTAGGCATTCTATTGCTGTCTTTTAGGCAGGGGAGTCGGTGCAGGAGATTTGATTCTTTATTTTTCTTTGTAGGATGACAGGGAGAAAGAAATCCCTTCATGGGCTTTCCTGCAGGAGTTATTTGGGCTGTCTTCCTATAGAGAGGAAGGTGTAGGTATTCTATTGCTGTCTTTTAGGCAGGGGAGTCGGTGCAGGAGATTTGATTCTGTATTTTTCTTTGTAGGATGACAGGGAGAAGAAAATCCCTTCATGGGCTTTCCTGCAGGAGTTATTTGGGCTGTCTTCCTATAGAGAGGAAGGTGTAGGCATTCTAGTGCTGTCTTTTAGGCAGGGGAGTCGGTGCGGGAGATTTGATTCTGTATTTTTCTTTGTAGGATGACAGGGTGAAGGAAATCCCTTCATGGACTTTCCTTCAGGGATGCTATCAGCTCTTCCTACAGAGAGGAAGGTGTAGACATTCTATAGCTGTCTTTTAGGCAGGGGAGTCGTTGCGGGAGATTTGATTCTGTATTTTTCTTTGTAGGATGACAGGGAGAAGGAAATCCCTTCATGGGCTTTCCTTCAGGGATGCTTTGGGATCTTCCTATAGAGAGGAAGGTGTAGGCATTCTATAGCTGTCTTTTAGGCAGGGGAGTAAGTGCAGGAGATTTGATTCTGTATTTTTCTTTATAGGATGACAGGGAGAAGGAAATCCCTTCATGGGCTTTCCTTCAGGAGGTATTTGGGCTCTCTTCCTATAGAGAGGAAGGTGTAGGTATTCTATTGCTGTCTTTTAGGCAGGGGAGTCGGTGCAAGAGTTTTGATTCTTTATTTTTCTTTGTAGGATGACAGGGAGAAGGAAATCCCTTCATAGGCTTTCCTTTAGGGATGCTTCGGCTCTTCCTATAGAGAGGAAGGTGTAGGCATTCTATAGCCGTCTTTTAGGCAGGGGAGTAGGTGCAGGAGATTTGATTCTGTATTTTTCTTTGTAGGATGACAGGGAGAAGGAAATCCCTTCATGGGCTTTCCTGCAGGAGTTATTTGGGCTCTCTTCCTATAGAGAGGAAGGTGTAGGCATTCTAGTGCTGTCTTTTAGGCAGGGGAGTCGGTGCGGGAGATTTGATTCTGTATTTTTCTTTGTAGGATGACAGGGAGAAGGAAATCCCTTCATGGACTTTCCTTCAGGGATGCTATCAGCTCTTCCTATAGAGAGGAAGGTGTAGACATTCTATAGCTGTCTTTTAGGCAGGGGAGTCGGTGCGGGAGATTTGATTCTGTATTTTTCTTTGTAGGATGACAGGGAGAAGGAAATCCCTTCATGGGCTTTCCTTCAGGGATGCTTTGGGATCTTCCTATAGAGAGGAAGGTGTAGGCATTCTATAGCTGTCTTTTAGGCAGGGGAGTCGGTGCGGGAGATTTGATTCTGTATTTTTCTTTGTAGGATGACAGGGAGAAGGAAATCCCTTCATGGGCTATCCTTCACGAGTAATTTGGGCTCTCTTTCTATAGAGAAGAAGGTGTAGGCATTCTATAGCTGTCTTTTAGCCAGGGGAGTCGGTGCAAGAGTTTTGATTCTGTATTTTTCTTTGTAGGATGACCGGGAGAAAGAAATCCCTTCATGGGCTTTCCTTCAGGAGTTATTTGGGCTCTCTTCCTATAGAGAGGAAGGTGTAGGTATTCTATTGCTGTCTTTTAGGCAGGGGAGTCGGTGCGGGAGATTTGATTCTGTATTTTTCTTTGTAGGATGACAGGGAGAAGGAAATCCCTTCATAGGCTTTCCTTCAGGGATGCTTCGGCTCTTCCTATAGAGAAGAAGGTGTAGGCATTCTATAGCTGTCTTTTAGACAGGGGAGTAGGTGCAGGAGATTTGATTCTGTATTTTTCTTTGTAGGATGACAGGGAGAAGGAAATCCCTTCATGGGCTTTCCTGCAGGAGTTATTTGGGCTCTCTTCCTATAGAGAGGAACGTGTAGGCATTCTAGTGCTGTCTTTTAGGCAGGGGAGTCGGTGCGGGAGATTTTATTCTGTATTTTTCTTTGTAGGATGACAGGGAGAAGGAAATCCCTTCATGGGCTTTCCTTCAGGGATGCTTTGGGATCTTCCTATAGAGAGGAAGGTGTAGGCATTCTTTAGCTGTCTTTTAGGCAGGGGAGTAAGTGCAGGAGATTTGATTCTGTATTTTTCTTTATAGGATGACAGGGAGAAGGAAATCCCTTCATGGGCTTTCCTTCAGGAGTTATTTGGGCTCTCTTCCTATAGAGAGGAAGGTGTAGGCATTCTATAGCTGTCTTTTAGCCAGGGGAGTCGGTGCAAGAGTTTTGATTCTGCATTTTTCTTTATAGGATGACAGGGAGAAGGATATCCCTTCATGGGCTTTCCTTCAGGAGTTATTTGGGCTCTCTTCCTATAGAGAGGAAGGTGTAGGCATTCTAGTGCTGTCTTTTAGCCAGGGGAGTCGGTGCAAGAGTTTTGATTCTGTATTTTTCTTTGTAGGATGACAGGGAGAAGGAAATCCCTTCATGGGCTTTCCTTCAGGGATGCTTTGGGATCTTCCTATAGAGAGGAAGGTGTAGGCATTTTTTAGCTGTCTTTTAGGCAGGGGAGTAGGTGCAGGAGATTTGATTCTGTATTTTTCTTTGTAGGATGACAGGGAGAAGGATATCCCTTCATGGACTTTCCTTCAGGGATGCTTTGGGCTCTTCCTATAGAGAAGAAGGTGTAGGCATTCTATAGCTGTCTTTTAGACAGGGGAGTAGGTGCAGGAGATTTGATTCTGTATTTTTCTTTGTAGGATGACTGGAAGAAAGAAATCCCTTCATGGGCTTTCCTTCAGGAGTTATTTGGGCTCTCTTCCTATAGAGAGGAAGGTGTAGGCATTCTAGTGCTGTCTTTTAGGCAGGGGAGTCGGTGCGGGAGATTTGATTCTGTATTTTTCTTTGTAGGATGACAGGGAGAAGGAAATCCCTTCATGGGCTTTCGTTCAGGGATGCTTTGGGATCTTCCTATAGAGAGGAAGGTGTAGGCATTCTTTAGCTGTCTTTTAGGCAGGGGAGTAAGTGCAGGAGATTTGATTCTGTATTTTTCTTTATAGGATGACAAGGAGACGGAAATCCCTTCATGGGCTTTCCTTCAGGAGTTATTTGGGCTCTCTTCCTATAGAGAGGAAGGTGTAGGCATTCTATAGCTGTCTTTTAGCCAGGGGAGTCGGTGCAAGAGTTTTGATTCTGTATTTTCCTTTATAGGATGACAGGGAGAAGGATATCCCTTCATGGGCTTTCCTTCAGTGATGCTTTGGGCTCTTCGTATAAAGAGGAAGGTGTAGGCATTCTATAGCTGTCTTTTAGCCAGGGGAGTCGGTGCAGGAGTTTTGATTCTGTATTTTTCTTTATAGGATGACAGGGAGAAGGAAATCCCTTCATGGGCTTTCCTTCAGGCGTTATTTGGGCTCTCTTCCTATAGAGAGGAAGGTGTAGGCATTCTATAGCTGTCTTTTAGGCAGGGGAGTCGGTGCGGGAGATTTGATTCTGTATTTTTCTTTGTAGGATGACAGGGTGAAGGAAATCCCTTCATGGACTTTCCTTCAGGGATGCTATCAGCTCTTCCTATAGAGAGGAAGGTGTAGACATTCTATAGCTGTCTTTTAGGCAGGGGAGTCGGTGCGGCAGATTTGATTCTGTATTTTTCTTTGTAGGATGACAGGGAGAAGGAAATCCCTTCATGGGCTTTCCTTCAGGGATGCTTTGGGCTCTCTTCCTATAGAGAGGAAGGTGTAGGCATTCTATAGCTGTCTTTTAGCCAGGGGAGTAGGTGCAGGGGATTTGATTCTGTATTTTTCTTTGCAGGATGACAGGGAGAAGGAAATCCCTTCATGGGCTTTCCTTCAGGCGTTATTTGGGCTCTCTTCCTATAGAGAGAAAGGTGTAGGCATTCTATAGCTGTCTTTTAGCCAGGGGAGTCGGTGCAGGAGTTTTGATTCTGTATTTTTCTTTATAGGATGACAGGGAGAAGGATATCCCTTCATGGGCTTTCCTTCAGGGATGCTTTGGGCTCTTCCTATAGAGAGGAAGGTGTAGGCATTCTACAGCTGTCTTTTAGCCAGGGGAGTCGGTGCAGGAGTTTTGATTCTGTATTTTTCTTTACAGGATGACAGGGGGAAAGAAATCCCTTCATGGGCTTTCCTTCAGGGATGCTTTGGGCTCTTCCTATATAGAGGAAGGTGTAGGCATTCTAGTGCTGTCTTTTAGGCAGGAGAGTCGGTGCGGGAGATTTGATTCTGTATTTTTCTTTGTAGGATGACAGGGAGAAGGAAATCCCTTCATGGGCTTTCCTTCAGGGACGCTTCGGCTCTTCCTATAGAGAGGAAGGTGTAGGCATTCTATAGCTGTCTTTTAGGCAGGGGAGTAAGTGCAGGAGATTTGATTCTGTATTTTTCTTTGTAGGATGACAGGGAGAAGAAAATCCCTTCATCGGCTTTCCTGCAGGAGTTATTTGGGCTCTCTTCCTATAGAGAGGAAGGTGTAGGCATTCTAGTGCTGTCTTTTAGGCAGGGGAGTCGGTGCGGGAGATTTGATTCTCTATTTTTCTTTGTAGGATGACAGGGTGAAGGAAATCCCTTCATAGACTTTCCTTGAGGGATGCTTTCAGCTCTTCCTACAGAGAGGAAGGTGTAGACATTCTATAGTTGTCTTTTAGCCAGGGGAGTCGGTGCGGGAGATTTGATTCTGTATTTTTCTTTGTAGGATGACAGGGAGAAGGAAATCCCTTCATGGACTTTCCTTCAGGGATGCTTTCAGCTCTTCCTACAGAGAGGAAGGTGTAGGCATTCTATAGCTGTCTTTTAGGCAGGGGAGTCGGTGCGGGAGATTTGAATCTGTATTTTTCTTTGTAGGATGACAGGGAGAAGGAAATCCCTTCATGTGCTTTCCTTCAGGGATGCTTTCAGCTCTTCCTACAGAGAGGAAGGTGTAGGCATTCTATAACTGTCTTTTAGGCAGGGGAGTAAGTGCAGGAGATTTGATTCTGTATTTTTCTTTGTAGGATGACAGGGAGAAGGAAATCCCTTCATCGGCTTTCCTGCAGGAGTTATTTGGGCTCTCTTCCTATAGCGAGGAAGGTGTAGGCATTCTACAGCTGTCTTTTAGCCAGGGGAGTCGGTGCAGGAGTTTTGATTCTGTATTTTTCTTTATAGGATGACCGGGAGAAAGAAATCCCTTCATGGGCTTTCCTTCAGGAGTTATTTGGGCTCTCTTCCTATAGAGAGGAAGGTGTAGGCATTCTAGTGCTGTCTTTTAGGCAGGGGAGTCGGTGCGGGAGATTTGATTCTGTATTTTTCTTTGTAGGATGACAGGGAGAAGGAAATCCCTTCATGGGCTTTCCTTCAGGGATGCTTTGGGCTCTTCCTATAGAGAAGAAGGTGTAGGCATTCTATAGCTGTCTTTTAGACAGGGGAGTAGGTGCAGGAGATTTGATTCTGTATTTTTCTTTGTAGGATGACCGGGAGAAGGATATCCCTTCATGGACTTTCCTTCAGGGATGCTTTGGGCTCTTCCTATAGAGAAGAAGGTGTAGGCATTCTATAGCTGTCTTTTAGACAGGGGAGTAGGTGCAGGAGATTTGATTCTGTATTTTTCTTTGTAGGATGACCGGGAGAAAGAAATCCCTTCATGGGCTTTCCTTCAGGAGTTATTTGGGCTCTCTTCCTATAGAGAGGAAGGTGTAGGCATTCTAGTGCTGTCTTTTAGGCAGGGGAGTCGGTGCGGGAGATTTGATTCTGTATTTTTCTTTGTAGGATGACAGGGAGAAGGAAATCCCTTCATGGCCTTTCGTTCAGGGATGCTTTGGGATCTTCCTATAGAGAGGAAGGTGTAGGCATTCTTTAGCTGTCTTTTAGGCAGGGGAGTAAGTGCAGGAGATTTGATTCTGTATTTTTCTTTATAGGATGACAAGGAGACGGAAATCCCTTCATGGGCTTTCCTTCAGGAGTTATTTGGGCTCTCTTCCTATAGAGAGGAAGGTGTAGGCATTCTATAGCTGTCTCTTAGCCAGGGGAGTCGGTGCAAGAGTTTTGATTCTGTATTTTCCTTTATAGGATGACAGGGAGAAGGATATCCCTTCATGGGCTTTCCTTCAGTGATGCTTTGGGCTCTTCGTATAGAGAGGAAGGTGTAGGCATTCTATCGCTGTCTTTTAGGCAGTGGAGTAGGTGCAGGAGATTTGATTCTGTATTTTTCTTTGTAGGATGACAGGGAGAAAGAAATCCCTTCATGGGCTTTCCTTCAGGAGTTATTTGGGCTGTCTTCCTATAGAGAGTAAGGTGTAGGTATTCTATTGCTGTCTTTTAGGTAGGGGAGTCGATGCAAGAGTTTTGATTCTGTATTTTTCTTTGTAGGATGACCGGGAGAAGGAAATCCCTTCATGGGCTTTCCTTCAGGGATGCTTCGGCTCCTCCTATAGAGAGGAAGGTGTAGGCATTCTATAGCTGTCTTTTAGGCAGGGGAGTAAGTGCAGGAGATTTGATTCTGTATTTTTCTTTATAGGATGACAGGGAGAAGGAAATCCCTTCATGGGCTTTCCTTCAGAAGTTATTTGCGCTCTCTTCCTATAGAGAGGAAGGTGTAGGCATTCTATAGCTGTCTTTTAGCCAGGGGAGTCGGTGCAGGAGTTTTGATTCTGTATTTTTCTTTATAGGATGACAAGGAGAAGGAAATCCCTTCATGGGCTTTCCTTCAGGGATGCTTCGGCTCTTCCTATAGAGCGGAAGGTGTAGGCATTCTATAGCTGTCTTTTAGACAGGGGAGTAGGTGCAGGAGATTTGATTCTGTATTTTTCTTTGTAGGATGACCGGGAGAAGGATATCCCTTCATGGACTTTCCTTCAGGGATGCTTTGGGCTTTTCCTATAGAGAAGAAGGTGTAGGCATTCTATAGCTGTCTTTTAGACAGGGGAGTAGGTGCAGGAGATTTGATTCTGTATTTTTCTTTGTAGGATGACCGGGAGAAAGAAATCCCTTCATGGGCTTTCCTTCAGGAGTTATTTGGGCTCTCTTCCTATAGAGAGGAAGGTGTAGGCATTCTAGTGCTGTCTTTTAGGCAGGGGAGTCGGTGCGGGAGATTTGATTCTGTATTTTTCTTTGTAGGATGACAGGGAGAAGGAAATCCCTTCATGGGCTTTCGTTCAGGGATGCTTTGGGATCTTCCTATAGAGAGGAAGGTGTAGGCATTCTTTAGCTGTCTTTTAGGCAGGGGAGTAAGTGCAGGAGATTTGATTCTGTATTTTTCTTTATAGGATGACAAGGAGACGGAAATCCCTTCATGGGCTTTCCTTCAGGAGTTATTTGGGCTCTCTTCCTATAGAGAGGAAGGTGTAGGCATTCTATAGCTGTCTTTTAGCCAGGGGAGTCGGTGCAAGAGTTTTGATTCTGTATTTTCCTTTATAGGATGACAGGGAGAAGGATATCCCTTCATGGGCTTTCCTTCAGTGATGCTTTGGGCTCTTCGTATAGAGAGGAAGGTGTAGGCATTCTATCGCTGTCTTTTAGGCAGTGGAGTAGGTGCAGGAGATTTGATTCTGTATTTTTCTTTGTAGGATGACAGGGAGAAAGAAATCCCTTCATGGGCTTTCCTTCAGGAGTTATTTGGGCTGTCTTCCTATAGAGAGGAAGGTGTAGGTATTCTATTGCTGTCTTTTAGGTAGGGGAGTCGGTGCAAGAGTTTTGATTCTGTATTTTTCTTTGTAGGATGACCGGGAGAAAGAAATCCCTTCATGGGCTTTCCTTCAGGAGTTATTTGGGCTGTCTTCCTATAGAGAGGAAGGTGTAGGTATTCTATTGCTGTCTTTTAGGCAGGGGAGTCGGTGCAGGAGATTTGATTCTTTATTTTTCTTTGTAGGATGACAGGGAGAAGGAAATCCCTTCATAGGCTTTCCTGCAGGAGTTATTTGGGATCTCTTCCTATAGAGAGGAAGGTGTAGGCATTCTAGTGCTGTCTTTTAGGCAGGGGAGTCGGTGCGGGAGATTTGATTCTGTATTTTTCTTTGTAGGATGACAGGGTGAAGGAAATCCCTTCATGGACTTTCCTTCAGGGATGCTATCAGCTCTTCCTATAGAGAGGAAGGTGTAGACATTCTATAGCTGTCTTTTAGGCAGGGGAGTCGGTGCGGGAGATTTGATTCTGTATTTTTCTTTGTAGGATGACAGGGAGAAGGAAATCCCTTCATGGGCTTTCCTTCAGGGATGCTTTGGGCTCTCTTCCTATAGAGAGGAAGGTGTAGGCATTCTATAGCTGTCTTTTAGCCAGGGGAGTAGGTGCAGGAGATTTGATTCTGTATTTTTCTTTGTAGGATGACAGGGAGAAGGAAATCCCTTCATGGGCTTTCCTTCAGGCGTTATTTGGGCTCTCTTTCTATAGAGAGGAAGGTGTAGGCATTCTATAGCTGTCTTTTAGGCAGGGGAGTCGGTGCGGGAGATTTGATTCTGTATTTTTCATTATAGGTTGACAGAGAGAAGGAAATCCCTTCATGGGCTTTCCTTCAGTGATGCTTTGGGCTCTTCCTATAGAGAGGAAGGTGTAGGCATTCTATAGCTGTCTTTTAGCCAGGGGAGTCGGTGCAGGAGTTTTGATTCTGTATTTTTCTTTATAGGATGACAGGGAGAAGGATATCCCTTCATGGGCTTTCCTTCAGGGATGCTTTGGGCTCTTCCTATAGAGAGGAAGGTGTAGGCATTCTACAGCTGTCTTTTAGCCAGGGGAGTCGGTGCAGGAGTTTTGATTCTGTATTTTTCTTTACAGGATGACAGGGGGAAAGAAATCCCTTCATGGGCTTTCCTTCAGGGATGCTTTGGGCTCTTCCTATATAGAGGAAGGTGTAGGCATTCTAGTGCCGTCTTTTAGGCAGGAGAGTCCGTGCGGGAGATTTGATTCTGTATTTTTCTTTGTAGGATGACCGGGAGAAGGAAATCCCTTCATGGGCTTTCCTTCAGGGACGCTTCGGCTCTTCCTATAGAGAGGAAGGTGTAGGCATTCTATAGCTGTCTTTTAGGCAGGGGAGTAAGTGCAGGAGATTTGATTCTGTATTTTTCTTTGTAGGATGACAGGGAGAAGAAAATCCCTTCATCGGCTTTCCTGCAGGAGTTATTTGGGCTCTCTTCCTATAGAGAGGAAGGTGTAGGCATTCTAGTGCTGTCTTTTAGGCAGGGGAGTCGGTGCGGGAGATTTGATTCTCTATTTTTCTTTGTAGGATGACAGGGTGAAGGAAATCCCTTCATAGACTTTCCTTGAGGGATGCTTTCAGCTCTTCCTACAGAGAGGAAGGTGTAGACATTCTATAGTTGTCTTTTAGCCAGGGGAGTCGGTGCGGGAGATTTGATTCTGTATTTTTCTTTGTAGGATGACAGGGAGAAGGAAATCCCTTCATGGACTTTCCTTCAGGGATGCTTTCAGCTCCTCCTACAGAGAGGAAGGTGTAGGCATTCTATAGCTGTCTTTTAGGCAGGGGAGCCGGTGCGGGAGATTTGAATCTGTATTTTTCTTTGTAGGATGACAGGGAGAAGGAAATCCCTTCATGGGCTTTCCTTCAGGGATGCTTTCAGCTCTTCCTACAGAGAGGAAGGTGTAGGCATTCTATAACTGTCTTTTAGGCAGGGGAGTAAGTGCAGGAGATTTGATTCAGTATTTTTCTTTATAGGATGACAGGGAGAAGGAAATCCCTTAATGGGCTTTCCTTCAGAAGTTATTTGGGCTCTCTTCCTATAGCGAGGAAGGTGTAGGCATTCTACAGCTGTCTTTTAGCCAGGGGAGTCGGTGCAGGAGTTTTGATTCTGTATTTTTCTTTATAGGATGACAGGGGGAAAGAAATCCCTTCATGGGCTTTCCTTCAGGGATGCTTTGGGCTCTTCCTATATAGAGGAAGGTGTAGGCATTCTATAGCTGTCTTTTAGGCAGGAGAGTCGGTGCGGGAGATTTGATTCTGTATTTTTCTTTGTAGGATGACCGGGAGAAGGAAATCCCTTCATGGGCTTTCCTTCAGGGATGCTTCGGCTCTTCCTATAGAGAGGAAGGTGTAGGCATTCTATAGCTGTCTTTTAGGCAGTGGAGTAAGTGCAGGAGATTTGATTCTGTATTTTTCTTTGTAGGATGACAGGGAGAAGGAAATCCCTTCATGGGCTTTCCTTCAGGAGTTATTTGGGCTCTCTTCCTATAGAGAGGAAGGTGTAGGCATTCTATAGCTGTCTTTTAGCCAGGGGAGTCGGTGCACGAGTTTTGATTCTGTATTTTTCTTTATAGGATGACAAGGAGAAGGAAATCCCTTCATGGGCTTTCCTTCAGGGATGTTTCGGCTCCTCCTATAGAGAGGAAGGTGTAGGCATTCTATAGCTGTCTTTTAGGCAGGGGAGTAAGTGCAGGAGATTTGATTCTGTATTTTTCTTTATAGGATGACAGGGAGAAGGAAATCCCTTCATGGGCTTTCCTTCAGGAGTTATTTGCGCTCTCTTCCTATAGAGAGGAAGGTGTAGGCATTCTATAGCTGTCTTTTAGCCAGGGGAGTCGGTGCAGGAGTTTTGATTCTGTATTTTTCTTTTTAGGATGACAAGGAGAAGGAAATCCCTTCATGGGCTTTCCTTCAGGGATGCTTCGGCTCTTCCTATAGAGCGGAAGGTGGAGGCATTCTATAGCTGTCTTTTAGGCAGGGGAGTAAGTGCAGGAGATTTGATTCTGTATTTTTCTTTGTAGGATGACCGGGAGAAGGAAATCCCTTCATGGGCTTTCCTTCAGGGATGCTTTGGGCTCTTCCTATAGAGAGGAAGGTGTAGGCATTCTATAGCTGTCTTTTAGGCAGGGGAGTCGGTGCGGGAGATTTGATTCTGTATTTTTCATTATAGGTTGACAGAGAGAAAGAAATCCCTTCATGGGCTTTCCTTCAGGGATGCTTTGGGCTCTTCCTATAGAGAGGAAGGTGTAGGCATTCTATAGCTGTCTTTTAGGCAGGGGAGTAGGTGCAGGAGATTTGATTCTGTATTTTTCTTTATAGGATGACAGGGAGAAGGAAATCCCTTCATGGGCTTTCCTTCAGGGATGCTTTGGGCTCTTCCTATAGAGAGGAAGGTGTAGGCATTCTATAGCTGTCTTTTAGCCAGGGGAGTCGGTGCAGGAGTTTTGATTCTGTATTTTTCTTTATAGGATGACAAGGAGACGGAAATCCCTTCATGGGCTTTCCTTCAGGGATGCTTTGGGATCTTCCTATAGAGAGGAAGGTGTAGGCATTCTATAGCTGTCTTTTAGGCAGGGGAGTAGGTGCAGGAGATTTGATTCTGTATTTTTCTTTGTAGGATGACCGGGAGAAGGAAATCCCTTCATGGGCTTTCCTCCAGGGATGCTTCGGCTCTTCCTATAGAGAGGAAGGTGTAGGCATTCTATAGCTGTCTTTTAGGCAGGGGAGTAGGTGCAGGAGATTTGATTCTGCATTTTTCTTTGTAGGATGACAGGGAGAAGGAAATCCCTTCATGGGCTTTCCTTCAGGAGTTATTTGCGCTCTCTTCCTATAGAGAGGAAGATGTAGGCATTCTAGTGCTGTCTTTTAGCCAGGGGAGTCGGTGCAGGAGATTTGATTCTGTATTTTTCTTTATAGGATGACAAGGAGAAGGAAATCCCTTCATGGGCATTCCTTCAGGGATGCTTCGGCTCTTCCTATATAGCGGAAGGTGTAGGCATTCTATAGCTGTCTTTTAGGCAGGGGAGTAAGTGCAGGAGATTTGATTCTGTATTTTTCTTTGTAGGATGACAGGGAGAAGGAAATCCCTTCATGGGCTTTCCTTCAGGAGTTATTTGGGCTCTCTTCCTATAGAGAGGAAGGTGTAGGCATGCTATAGCTGTCTTTTAGCCAGGGGAGTCGGTGCAGGAGTTTTGATTCTGTATTTTTCTTTATAGGATGACAGGGAGAAGGAAATCCCTTCATGGGCTTTCCTTCAGGGATGCTTTGGGCTCTTCCTATAGAGAGGAAGGTGTAGGCATTCTATAGCTGTCTTTTAGGCAGGGGAGTAGGTGCAGGAGATTTGATTCTGTATTTTTCTTTGTAGGATGACCGGGAGAAGGAAATCCCTTCATGGGCTTTCCTTCAGGGATGCTTCGGCTCTTCCTATAGAGAGGAAGGTGTAGGCATTCTATAGCTGTCTTTTAGCCAGGGGAGTCTGTGCAGGAGTTTTGATTCTGTATTTTTCTTTATAGGATGACAGGGAGAAGGAAATCCCTTCATGGGCTTTCCTTCAGGGATGCTTTGGGCTCTCTTCCTATAGAGAGGAAGGTGTAGGCATTCTATAGCTGTCTTTTAGGCAGGGGAGTCAGTGCGGGAGATTTGATTCTGTATTTTTCTTTATAGGATGACAGGGAGAAGGAAATCTCTTCATGGGCTTTCCTTCAGGGATGCTTTGGGATCTTCCTATAGAGAGGAAGGTGTAGGCATTCTAGCGCTGTCTTTTAGGCAGGGGAGTAGGTGCAGGAGTTTTGATTCTGTATTTTTCTTTATAGGATGACAGGGAGAAGGAAATCCCTTCATGGGCTTTCCTTCACGAGTTATTTGCGCTCTCTTCCTATAGAGAGGAAGGTGTAGGCATTCTATAGCTGTCTTTTAGCCAGGGGAGTCGGTGCAGGAGATTTGATTCTGTATTTTTCTTTATAGGATGACAAGGAGAAGGAAATCCCTTCATGGGCTTTCCTTCAGGGATGCTTCGGCTCTTCCTATAGAGCGGAAGGTGTAGGCATTCTATAGCTGTCTTTTAGGCAGGGGAGTAAGTGCAGGAGATTTGATTCTGTATTTTTCTTTGTAGGATGACAGGGAGAAGGAAATCCCTTCATAGGCTTTCCTTCAGGAGTTATTTGGGCTCTCTTCCTATAGAGAGGAAGGTGTAGGCATTCTATAGCTGTCTTTTAGCCAGGGGAGTCGGTGCACGAGTTTTGATTCTGTATTTTTCTTTATAGGATGACAAGGAGAAGGAAATCCCTTCATGGGCTTTCCTTCAGGGATGTTTCGGCTCCTCCTATAGAGAGGAAGGTGTAGGCATTCTATAGCTGTCTTTTAGGCAGGGGAGTAAGTGCAGGAGATTTGATTCTGTATTTTTCTTTATAGGATGACAGGGAGAAGGAAATCCCTTCATGGGCTTTCCTTCAGGAGTTATTTGCGCTCTCTTCCTATAGAGAGGAAGGTGTAGGCATTCTATAGCTGTCTTTTAGCCAGGGGAGTCGGTGCAGGAGTTTTGATTCTGTATTTTTCTTTTTAGGATGACAAGGAGAAGGAAATCCCTTCATGGGCTTTCCTTCAGGGATGCTTCGGCTCTTCCTATAGAGCGGAAGGTGGAGGCATTCTATAGCTGTCTTTTAGGCAGGGGAGTAAGTGCAGGAGATTTGATTCTGTATTTTTCTTTGTAGGATGACCGGGAGAAGGATATCCCTTCATGGGCTTTCCTTCAGGGATGCTTTGGGCTCTTCCTATAGAGAGGAAGGTGTAGGCATTCTATAGCTGTCTTTTAGGCAGGGGAGTCGGTGCGGGAGATTTGATTCTGTATTTTTCATTATAGGTTGACAGAGAGAAAGAAATCCCTTCATGGGCTTTCCTTCAGGGATGCTTTGGGCTCTTCCTATAGAGAGGAAGGTGTAGGAATTCTATAGCTGTCTTTTAGGCAGGGGAGTAGGTGCAGGAGATTTGATTCTGTATTTTTCTTTATAGGATGACAGGGAGAAGGAAATCCCTTCATGGGCTTTCCTTCAGGGATGCTTTGGGCTCTTCCTATAGAGAGGAAGGTGTAGGCATTCTATAGCTGTCTTTTAGCCAGGGGAGTCGGTGCAGGAGTTTTGATTCTGTATTTTTCTTTATAGGATGACAAGGAGACGGAAATCCCTTCATGGGCTTTCCTTCAGGGATGCTTTGGGATCTTCCTATAGAGAGGAAGGTGTAGGCATTCTATAGCTGTCTTTTAGGCAGGGGAGTAGGTGCAGGAGATTTGTTTCTGTATTTTTCTTTGTAGGATGACCGGGAGAAGGAAATCCCTTCATGGGCTTTCCTTCAGGGATGCTTCGGCTCTTCCTATAGAGAGGAAGGTGTAGGCATTCTATAGCTGTCTTTTAGGCAGGGGAGTAGGTGCAGGAGATTTGATTCTGTATTTTTCTTTGTAGGATGACAGGGAGAAGGAAATCCCTTCATGGGCTTTCCTTCAGGAGTTATTTGCGCTCTCTTCCTATAGAGAGGAAGATGTAGGCATTCTAGTGCTGTCTTTTAGCCAGGGGAGTCGGTGCAGGAGATTTGATTCTGTATTTTTCTTTATAGGATGACAAGGAGAAGGAAATCCCTTCATGGGCATTCCTTCAGGGATGCTTCGGCTCTTCCTATATAGCGGAAGGTGTAGGCATTCTATAGCTGTCTTTTAGGCAGGGGAGTAAGTGCAGGAGATTTGATTCTGTATTTTTCTTTGTAGGATGACAGGGAGAAGGAAATCCCTTCATGGGCTTTCCTTCAGGAGTTATTTGGGCTCTCTTCCTATAGAGAGGAAGGTGTAGGCATGCTATAGCTGTCTTTTAGCCAGGGGAGTCGGTGCAGGAGTTTTGATTCTGTATTTTTCTTTATAGGATGACAGGGAGAAGGAAATCCCTTCATGGGCTTTCCTTCAGGGATGCTTTGGGCTCTTCCTATAGAGAGGAAGGTGTAGGCATTCTATAGCTGTCTTTTAGGCAGGGGAGTAGGTGCAGGAGATTTGATTCTGTATTTTTCTTTGCAGGATGACCGGGAGAAGGAAATCCCTTCATGGGCTTTCCTTCAGGGATGCTTCGGCTCTTCCTATAGAGAGGAAGGTGTAGGCATTCTATAGCTGTCTTTTAGCCAGGGGAGTCTGTGCAGGAGTTTTGATTCTGTATTTTTCTTTATAGGATGACAGGGAGAAGGAAATCCCTTCATGGGCTTTCCTTCAGGGATGCTTTGGGCTCTCTTCCTATAGAGAGGAAGGTGTAGGCATTCTATAGCTGTCTTTTAGGCAGGGGAGTCAGTGCGGGAGATTTGATTCTGTATTTTTCTTTATAGGATGACAGGGAGAAGGAAATCTCTTCATGGGCTTTCCTTCAGGGATGCTTTGGGATCTTCCTATAGAGAGGAAGGTGTAGGCATTCTAGTGCTGTCTTTTAGGCAGGGGAGTAGGTGCAGGAGTTTTGATTCTGTATTTTTCTTTATAGGATGACAGGGAGAAGGAAATCCCTTCATGGGCTTTCCTTCACGAGTTATTTGCGCTCTCTTCCTATAGAGAGGAAGGTGTAGGCATTCTATAGCTGTCTTTTAGCCAGGGGAGTCGGTGCAGGAGATTTGATTCTGTATTTTTCTTTATAGGATGACAAGGAGAAGGAAATCCCTTCATGGGCTTTCCTTCAGGGATGCTTCGGCTCTTCCTATAGAGCGGAAGGTGTAGGCATTCTATAGCTGTCTTTTAGGCAGGGGAGTAAGTGCAGGAGATTTGATTCTGTATTTTTCTTTGTAGGATGACAGGGAGAAGGAAATCCCTTCATAGGCTTTCCTTCAGGAGTTATTTGGGCTCTCTTCCTATAGAGAGGAAGGTGTAGGCATGCTATAGCTGTCTTTTAGCCAGGGGAGTCAGTGCGGGAGATTTGATTCTGTATTTTTCTTTGTAGGATGACAGGGAGAAGGAAATCTCTTCATGGGCTTTCCTTCAGGGATGCTTTCGGATCTTCCTATAGAGAGGAAGGTGTAGGCATTCTAGTGCTGTCTTTTAGGCAGGGGAGTAAGTGCAGGAGATTTGATTCTGTATTTTTCTTTATAGGATGACAGGGAGAAGGAAATCCCTTCATGGGCTTTCCTTCAGGGATGCTTTGGGATCTTCCTATACAGAGGAAGGTGTAGGCATTCTAGTGCTGTCTTTTAGGCAGGGGAGTAAGTGCAGGAGATTTGATTCTGTATTTTTCTTTGTAGGATGACAGGGAGAAGGAAATCCCTTCATGGGCTTT
>JBAJHW010000279.1:0-22281 GCA_037013535.1 Intellagama lesueurii
AAACACACCAACCCCCCCCCTACCATCTTTGATCCCCACCCCCCCGATTTTTATTTTGCAGGGAAGACAAGAGGAGGCGAAAGAAGGGGGTGCAAAGGCGATTTAAAAAAAAAAAAAGGCCAGAGAAGCAGGAAGAAGAAAAAAAAAGGGAAAGAGGGTTTCTGATATCTATAGATCAAGCTATATCGACACGGCGGCGGCCTGACCCTCCCCTCTTTCTCTGCCGCCCGCCTTCCCCCCCCCCCCCACCGCCACCCACCCCACCGCACACTCCGCTTCCTCCTCTCCCTGGTTTGGCTCGGCCTGGCTTGGCCCCGATCCCGGCTCCCACGCCTCGGTGAGTGAGTGCGCCGTCTTGGGGGGGGGGGCTGGGGGGACGAGGGAGGGCCGGTGGGGGGATCGGAGCGAAATAAAATCAAGAGTGGGGGGGGGGAGAAAGGGGTGTTTCGGGGACGGATCCTGCCTCGTTCCTGCCGGTGTCTCTTCCTCGCCTCCTCCTTTCTACCTGCTGCTGGCTTCGCAGGGTGGCGAAGAAAGGAGACCTGTGGGGAGGGGAAGGAGGGAGGTGGGGGGGAGGGAATAAATCCCATTGTTTGGCTTGAGCAGAGGAGGCGGGAGGGGGGGGAGAGAGAGGGAAAGTGAGGGGCCGGGGAGTAGAGAAAGGGGGTACACCGCTCCCCAAGGGAGAGAGAGAAGCCAGGTTTGGGGGAAGAGAGAGGGGGGGTGTTAAGAGGGGGGGGTTGTGATGCTGGGGAGGGGGGAAGGGGGGAGGGAGGAGAAAATCCCCCCCGGGAGTTTTTCTTAAGTGTGTGTGTGTGGGGGGGTTATGGGGAGGGAAGTGGAAGACAAACCACAAATATAGGGAGGGTATTTTTTTTTTGGTCGTGGGAGGCCTGCTTCTTATGTCTTTATAGGCCAGTCCTTCTAAAATATAGATAAAGGAACACAGGGGGGATGAAAAGGGGTTCTTCGGGGGGCCCCCACTAATTTTCCCATCCTAACTCCATCCTCTGCACTTCTCTTTCCTGCCCCCCCCACCCCAAAAGTTAACCAACCAGCGGAGCACATGGCTCAGTTTGGGTGGGTGGGTGGGTGGGGGGAACCCAGAGATTTTTTTCCCCACTTAAAGAAGTGACAAGGTGTTCCTGAGCATGTGTGGAGGGCCTTCCCTGCAGCTGGGGGGGGGGAAAACGGGGCAGTCTCCAGCCTCTCGCTCAGAGGGCCTCGTCCACCAACGAGAGCCAGGGGTCTTGCTGAATATTTTCTGGGAAATAGATATAAAATATAAGTAAAGGTGAGCAGAAGGAAAGAAGGGCCCGTGTGTCTCCTTGTAACTGGAATTGCAGAAGTGATGGGGTGTGTGTTGTGTGGGGTGTAGTAAGACTACAGTACTCGTGGGTCAAGTTGATGGCCACTTCAGGTGCTCCCAGTAGGATTTCTGAGGCGTTTAAAGGGTGGGTTTTCCCAGCACCACCCTCCACTAAGTTTCCATGCCGGAGCAGGGATTCGAACCTGGCTCTCCCGCGTGTTCGTCTGACCCTCTTTCCCGTCCTGGCTCTCAGTGCAGACTTGGGGTTGACGTGCATTTGTATTCCTGAAATCCTGGCCTCGAATCGAAGACGAGGTCCCTCTGGGGCAGACCCACTGAATCAGTGGGGCTTATCAACGCCTTTGTTTTTAAATGAAGGCTCTGTGCTGTTGGCCGATGTAGATTCCCGTGTTTGTCGATGGGACATTTTAAAGAATCAATATAGAACGCGTGGGAAAATTCTGGCGGCCCAGAGACGTTTTGGACTACAACTCCCATCACCTCTGCCATCTGGGACCTTTGAGGAGCCAAAGTCCCGGGGCCCCAAATTCCCCCATTTCTGAGAATGTGCAGATACAGCTGGCCACAGAGTGCGGACAGGAACCCGCCCTCCCACCTTTCTCGGTTGGACAGCCGCCTGACCCTTCCAAAGCCAGGGGCCAATCTGCCTCCTCTCAGGGGTTGGTTGGACTACGTTTCCCATCGACCCCAGCCAGAGAGGTTTGGATTTCGGGAAGACGGGATTGAAGGAGTCAAGTTGCCCGCTTTGCCTTAAGATGGTCCTTCATCTCAAGTCCCGATGAAACGAGGTCGACCCCACACCTCTTGAGACCTTCCTTTGGTGGCTTGTAGGTCCGGTCTGTCCCTAGTCCTTCGCGGGGCCCGAAACCCTTTCCCCCAGGCGGCTGTCTCACCAGGCTCCAGTTGGACTTCCTCAGGGGTGCCCTATCTTTATTTCATGGGCCGTCGAGTTGCTTCCGACTTAGAGCAACCACACATTTTTTTGAGGTAGGTACGAGGGCTCGAGGACGGGTCGATCATTCTTGATCCCTGGTGAGTTTTCTTGACCAAGTGAGGATTTGAACCCAGATCTTCCAAGTCCTAGCCTGTCACCCTATCCACTACACCACGCTGGGTCTTCCTTAATAGGGGATGTCAAGCCAAAGACCCAAGTCATTGGTGAGCAGCAGAAAAGGGGGCTTCCAGACCACGTGGATGCAGGAAGCATCATCTTACTTGGGTTTGGGTGCAAAGATGACAAGGATATAATTTTACAAGTTTCTGGCCAACTTTTGAGTCCAAGAGCACGGTTACCTTTTTATTATTGATTTATTTGAACCTTTTAGAGACCGCTGAGCCTGCCTCAAGCGCGGTTTCCCAGGCGGTGGGCGTAAAGAAATGAAAACATTTTGTTTTTTACGGAACACATTTTACAATCCCAAACGTTAAGCCATCCTCGTAAGAAAGGTCCACACAGGCTTAACTAGCTCTCCACCTGGATGAAGTTAATGCGGACGAGTTTTGTTTTTTTAAATTTTTAAATCCGTTTCGGATGAGCCTGTGGGGAGCTGAAAGAGGTAAATAGACCCTCCAGTTTTGGAGTCAGTCTACCTGTGGCTACTGCCCCGACTGACGCAAAAAGCAGCAAATCCTCTCTGTTTTGCCTTGAAGAACTCGGCGGCTGGCCGTGGTCGGAAGCAGGGAACTGGGCTCTTATCTCAGGGCGGTTTTCCCCCTCTCTTTTTGACATTTCTGTTCAAGCTTTATGAATGCTAATGTTCGCAGAGGCAGGCCGATAAGATCTGCTGGGAACGGGCCGTATCCAGGCGAACGGAGCCGGGTGAAAAATATGCGTGGTAGAAAAGAGAATTTATATATTTAAAATCACCTGTGTAGCATGCATATTTTATTTCCTTTCTGACCCTGCGAGGAACGCCAGGTGGTTCACGACCAATTAAAACTATGCAAAGTTACTAGACCTTAGCGTTTTGTTTTTGAGTAGGCAAGGTAAACTATTTTTATTTTATTTATTCCGTGGCTTCCTTTATTTTACACCCTGCTTTTCTTCCAATAAAAAAACACATCATAAACATTTTTGGCGTCAAAAGGCCAAGAGCTCCATCTTTTAAAATATTGTATTTTTGTCTTCTCTAGGATGCCTGCCAAGAGCCTTTTTAGTGAAAAAGGCACAGAAGCGACGTAACAGAAACCTATGGTTCTCATTCAAGAATGTTCCCCCAAAAACCGGCCCCCGGTGAGTTAAACCCTGGCTTAAAAGTTCCGTGATGAGTTTGGTTCCCTTTCCTGTGTGTTCCTCTGTTGAACGGATTTAGAAAAATGTAACTTTTACTCTGGTTTAATGGCATGACATTTCATTGTATACCTATAAACTTATAAGAGTGGTTTACAAACAGAAATATACTTGTTTCATATTAAAATAAAATATTAAATAAATTTAATATTTAAATATTTATAATTGATCAATATATAATCGAGGTCTCGTGACCTAAGCTGAGATAGGAACATTCTGAGAATCTATTTGGTGTACTAGAGAGAGTGACAGGCTACGATTTGGAAAACCTAGGATTGAATTCCTGCTTGGTTGTAGAAACACACTGCCGGTGGTCAGTAGCTCACAGACCCGGTTAGGGTTGCTGTAAGACAGTGGTCCAATAGCTCCTTAAACGTTAATGAATATTGTAGATAGTGAAGAAAGTGAAGAAAAATGGCTCAGCAGCGGTTGTCGGGGATATCATGAGAAGCTGAGGCCGCCTGGAAAAGACAAGAATGCTGGGAGAGGCGGAAGGCAGCAGGGAAAGAGGAACACTCAATGTGAGATGGACCGACTCCCTAAAGGAAGTCACAACATTTGAGTTTGCAAGAGCTGAGCAGGGCTGTTGAGGACAGGATGTTGTGGGGCTCATGGGGTCACCCCCCATCTGAGGGGGGGCTGATGGCTTCTGCTTTTTGGGGTCACCTCCAGGCCCACCTCCAGGCACCCCCCGTCGTGACCGCTGCCGCTGCCGCCAGTGTCGTTTCTACCAACCCACAGTCCCTGAAGCTCACGTACCCGGAGATTTTGGACCGGATCAAGGAGGAATTCCAGTTCTTGCAAAACCAATACCACAGGTAAAATGTTGATGTTTTTGGGGACCAAGGTTGCCTGTCATAGCTCACGGGTTTAGAGGTTGGGAGTTCGAATCCCCGCTGGGCCTGCTTGACCTGATGATCCATACGGTCCCTTCTCGCTTTGCAGTTCTAAGATGATGATGACGTTGATTTTTGCCCCTCGCTCAAATATGTGCCTTTGTGCAGGACTAGATCTGATAACGTCCCCATGTTCTGTTCTTATATTTTTGAAGCCTCGGTTTTTGAGACCTTTCAGTGGTGAAACAGGGTTTTAAGAGAGGGCAGGGGAAGGCGGTCTCGGGCGGTTTTAAAGCCTCTTTGGCCACCCCATGAACGCATCAAGATCCAAATCAATCATGCAAGTGGGATCAACAGCTCCAAAACCAGTTCAGGCCGCAGACTTCGGTTTCTCCCTTGCACCTTCTCCGCCCCGGGCACAAATTTAAGATCTGAGGTTTGGAGCGAGAGACGTCCTCCAAGCGAACCAGTCCCGTTCCCCCCTCTGGCAAAGTCGGTGGCTCGGAGGTTGGGTGAGTCGGTCAAGGTTGGGTGGAAATGGAAGTTCCTCATAGCCCTCTTTTTCCTCTCCGTCCTGCCTTCGCAGCTTGAAGCTTGAGTGTGAGAAGCTGGCAACCGAAAAAACGGAGATCCAGCGCCATTATGTCATGGTGAGTGGCCCGCCTGGCGTTGGAGGGTGGGTGTCGTAGGAGGAGGGGAAGAAAGCAGAGGAGATTCCCAAATATCGGGAGCCAGTGTCTCTTATCTGTGGCCCCTGCCTCGTTCGGCTCATAGACCGAACCTCCTTTTCTTCCACTTTTGGCTATGATGGATTACAGAGCCCATCGCTCTTCACCAGAGTGTTGGTGGGAGCGATGGGCTCTGTAGTGCACACCCCCGGACACTAGGTTTTGATTCAGGCCTCTTGGGGTCCTGCTATCGGTAGCTTTCCCTTTTCTTTCGTGGGTGAAACGGCGATGGTTGGAAATGAACGACATCTCCCCTCCGGTGGCCGCCGGCGGTTTCCCCGAACGCCAAAGGGATTCCAGAGGAATCTTTTGGGGGAAAATAAGAAATATTTCATTCATTAATTCATTGAGTTCATTAAAAACTGCCACGGCCGATTATGTCATTGATTGCATTGCATTGTATTTATTATTTTCATTTATGTGCCGTTCTTCGTTCCGAAGAGACCCAGAATGGCACAGAAGACAGAACAATGCACCCGAAGCCATCCGCCTTATGCGGTGTAATGTGGCTCAACAGGATTCCCATCTGTGTCTTTCTAAGCCGAACCTCTTCTTCCCCTCCTTGAACTCTGCTTCACTTTTTTTCCTTGCAGTATTACGAAATGTCGTACGGGTTGAACATTGAAATGCATAAACAGGTACGTGGGTTGGGACACGGCGTGCTTGCGCTTTTGAAGGTGTGTGGTTCGGGAGCTGAGTTCTGGGTGTGCAGCACCGTGAAATTGCGTGGTTCTAAACAGGATTTTACTCCTACATTGGAGGGGCGGCAGATAAAACATTTCTAATTCACTGTTTGGAATTTTTGCATTGTTTAGAAAACATAGTTTCCTCATTTGCACCTCAGTGAGCTCCATTTTTCACCCTAAGATCTGGGTGCAAATTGTATTGCTGGGTGAGAAAATCTATGCGTCTCGTAGGGAATTGTTGATCTGGGTCAGAGTCCCGTAGAAATGGAAGGACCGTTGTTGGTTTTTTTGGTTTATGCGTTGTGGGACTGGAATTGTGCAGGGCACATACAGCTTGTGAGGGGCCAAGCTTCTGCGCACCCCATATGCTGGCCATTTATTACATTCTGCTGGATCCTTTTACCGACATACACCAGCCTAAGTCGGGTAGCAAAAAATCACAGCAGCAAGCTGCTGCTGGCTGAGTAGTTGATGCTTGTATTCTAGGTCATGCAACAGTAGCGTGACCTAGCACTCAGCAGGGAATATGAGCTGGAACTCCCTTTACTTGGCCACCAACATTTATGGTGTTTGATTTGTGCTGGCATACATAAATAATAGGATTCTGACAATTGTTTTTTAATGGTTTTTATTTTGCTTTGCGACTATTTGGTTTTTATGTGATTTTAATGCTTCTGCATCCGAAGCTGTTTTTGCCGTCGCTTGTATCACGTTTGGGTGATTGCGAGCCATCTCGAGTGGTACGCGGTTGCGGAAAGATGTAGTAGAAATGTAGTCATTCATTCGTTCATTGTCTATGATGCCCCACTTTTCTAGTCAAGGGACCCGAGGCGGCTTGCAAAATATTGAAAAGGCTAGGGGTAATCATCATAAATATATCATCAAGAAGTGGAGCAGGTGTGTCTCTCACCCCTCAAAATTTAGGACTGAGAAGATGGAATTAGATCTGGCTTTTGTTAAAATCCGAACCTGTCTCATTTCAGACTCCATCCCTCAATCATTGACTTAAAGCTTGGGATAAACTTTGCAGAAGGTTGCCTTGAGTCTTAAGCAGAACCTCCTCATTCAAGGGGAATATATCTTAATATGCCAGGGAGGGTCATCCCGAGTCCTCTAAGCAGAACCGCTCCGTTCAGAGGCAGTCTATCTTAAAATGCCAGGGGGGTGGGGCACCGAGGACTCACTCTTCAGCCTCCACAGCTGTCTCTAGACCTCAGGCAGATCGAGCACCAAGCCGTCCGCACAGCAGTGTTAAGGCCCAGTGGGCAGGAGGGAGCCCGCCCTCCTGGTTTAGTTGATTAGACCAGGATTTAGGAGAAACACAGTTTGAGTCCCCAGTGTGCCTGTGCCGCTGTTGTGACCTGCTGTCAAGGTGTCCCGGGCTTCTGGTGACTACAAATGAGCGACCTCCAAAATGTCCAGTCCTCAACAGCCCTGCTCAGCAATTGCGAACTCAAAACTTGTGGTTTCCTTTAGGGAGTCCATCCATCTCTCATTTGGTCTTCCTCTTTCCCTGCTGCCCATGCCAGTGGCTTATTTTCTCAGCTTGATCTACCTCACAGGGCTGTTGTGCGGTTACATAACAGGAAAGGAGAGGGCCACCTCTGTTGCCTTAAGCTAACTGGGCAAAAGGTGGAGAGTGGACATCCCAGAATTTCCCAGGTCACAGGGATACTGGTCCGTTTCTTCAAGTACGACGGCCCTGTGAAGTCGGACAGGTATTGGCCACCTCGCAAGCAGAAAGCCAAACACTTGGGTCTTTCCCTTAAAACCACATACGTTGTTCTAAAGGTGGAAGGGCGGACATTTTATAAAAATGCTTCTTTAAACGCTTTGAAGGACAGAAAAATCTTCATTTTTAAAAACAAAGGACTGAACCAAAGGCTTTTCATAGAAATAGTAAGAGAAATCAGAGGTTTTTACAAATTTTTTTGGAGTTGTGGAAGGACATTAATATGTCAGTTAGAGAGGAGGGGGGGGGGGGAATTTGCTCTGTTCGTTATTTTGACCGAATTTTGACCTCATTTAGCACTTCCTCTGCTAATTCTTGAATCCGTTTGACATGGTCCTTTTTGGTGTTTTCGAAGCGTGTTCTCGGTTTTCGCAGGGTATTGTTCTCTCGTTGGAACATGTGCCTCTAAGAGAAAGCATCTGAAAATATATTTGGGTTGTGGTTTTCTTGCCAAGAAACCCATCAAGAAACCTTGAGCGAGAATTCTGTGAAACATGTATCGGTTGCAGGGAAATGGGTAACCTACCCGAAGATAGGATGATGTGTGTTTTGTTTTTTTGTTTGGGTTCCTTGAAGAAAAAAAAAGTTTGCACAAACCGATACTGAAATGGAATGGAAAAAAAAGTGGATGATCAAAACCCTGAGAAACGGTTGTGGTCAGACCGTGTGGCTTTTGAGGGGGAAAACCCCGGTTTTAAAATAGAACTCAAAGTTCAAACAACAAGATGCATTTTTCTCCCTCCCTGGTGATGAGAAGACGTTGCAAAGGGTGGGATTTGCATCACAACATTTTTCTTCTTTCTGATGGAAATTCTAGGGGACGGAAACTTAAGGCTTGAAAGGGGGTGGCTTACGACAGCCGTGCAGTGTAGTTCACAGGGCTGGTAGAGGGAGGAGGGGGCCGGGCTGAAGGAAAAGCCGACAACAGCCTTACGAGGTAGTCCTCGCCGGTCCGTAGAGGGGGGGCTGTTTGGGAGAGGCGCGAAGGCGCCTCAAAGGTATTTCTCTGAGTTTCCTTTCATGCATGTTGCTCGGTTTTAAGGTGGAAAATAAGAGGTTCGGAGAACAAACGGGAGCGGTTGACCTGGCTTTGTTTGAAATAGTGAAGCACGGCTGCCGGTCAGAGCCCGTAATACCGTGTGTGTGTGTGACAATCTACAGTCTGGCTCAATGTAAAGCAATCTCCTCGTTCCAGGAAGGTTATGGAGAACTCAGGGGGTGGAAGTCTCTGGCTGTGGAGCCAGAGGTCGTGAGTTCGAATCCCCCACCGGACCTCCTTGACAGGGGATGGACTGGATGACCTCTAGGGTCCCTTCCAGCTCTGCCGTTCTAAGATGATGATGATGATGGGGTTGAGGTCTCTGGCTGCGGAGCCAGTGGTTGGGAGTTCAATTCCCCCACGGTGCTTCCTTGACTCAATGACCCTTAGGGCCTTTTCCACTCTGCCGTTCTAAAATTATTATTATTTATATTTTGCCACAAATTTGGGGGGGTACAGACGGCATCCTAAGCCTCACAAAGCACGTCGACAAGAGGCCGAACCTCAGTCCGGCGCTGGAGGGCATCTTTAAAACCTCCATCATCTTCAGTGGTCGCTTTCCCGTGCCGACTGGGTGTGAACCCCGCCGTGGGGGGCCGGTGGCTGAGCCTTCTCGACCCCGGTTGGGATTGTGTCGGAAACCCAAAGGCTTCCTTATGGGGTTTTGGGTGTGGGGGAGAAAAGCTCACACATCAAACCCACAACAATGGGCCCGTGCCCAAGTATAAAGCCTAATTTTTGGGTGGGTGGGTGGTTTTGAACAGTAAACCCAAGCTGGTGGCTCACTTCTTATTTTTTCTCCCTTCTTTCTTTCCCTGTATGAAAGGAAAGGCGGGGGGGGGGGGGGGGAGAGAGAGAGAGAGAGGGAGGGAGGGAAGCAAGCCAGAAAACAGAGCGGTTGGGGGTGGCGGGGAGCGCCTCGCGCTGCGGGCTGATCATTTTTCATACTGCGAGCGTTAAAGTGCCACTAAATTGAACATTAATGAGTCCGAGTGAATGGGAGGCCGGGTTGCCCCCCTCTTAGCAACCTGCCCATCAGTGCATTAGGAAAACGAATCCATTACCGCAGGGCCCAGGAGAGAATTAAATCTTTCCCTGAAAGTACCTGCCGGCAATTGCTTTTTCCCCTTCATCCTTCGTCTTTCCTCTTGTGCCTCTAGATTTTCCTCCTCTCCTTCTTTGGGGTGATCCTGCCCCTCCGATTGGCGATTTGATTTCCCCAAGGTGGCCAAAAAGGTTGGCCGAACCGGAAGGCCCCCGTCCGTTCCTGCTCGCTGGTGTGGCTCCGTGGGTTTGCCCGGGGTGGAAAAATGCATGGAAGGGGAGAGTCGGAAGGGACCGCTTAAGGTCATGTAGCCCAACCCCAGTGATGCGGGGATGGCTCTGGACACGCTCGGCGGAGGAGCCAAAGACTGCACAGACTGGCGTTTTGCTCCTCTCGTGACCGACGACGGGATCTATTTCATGCACCCTGACTCAGAAATCCAGATATTTTAGGGGAGGCTTGAGATGGCCTTTGGAGGAAACAAAAGCTTGTTCGAAATCTGTTTGTAAAAATTTCTTTTAAAAAGCATGGCCTGCCTCTGGCCTGCAGGCGGATTTAGTTGATGGGGGAAAATGGGGTACGGGGGGGGGGTAAATGGAGTCCCGTTTGAGAAATAAGCCCACCTGATGTGCATTAAGCGGGGAGGAGACCCTGCTGGTTGAGGGAGTCTGAGAAGAAATGGCACAAAAATGCAGCAAAAATGTCAGATTTTCCCAGGGCTGCGGTTCTGTGACCTTGTGTCCATTTCTTTCGGCGAAGGGACATGACCAAGGCAAGGCGAGGAGCCCCGTGTCACAAAGGAGAGCTGGCGGAAATGGATAAAGATGAAAAGCTCTCTTGGGCTGAATCCGACCATTGGTCCCTGTTGTTTCTTCTTGCGCGCTTTCGGGCAGGGTAAAATTTCTCCCCATTTTCCGGTGGAAAAAGATTCTGTCCCCTCCCCTCACTAGGAAATGCAAGACACTGTAAATGCTGGGAATAGACCCGTAAGCAGATAAAACCGCTGCTTTGCTGCTAGATACCAAGCAAGAATCTAGTCCTCCTCGTCATACTCAAAGGTTTGATTGTGCAATACGACCCCTGTATCCTTGGCATCGATATCCATATCGATATCGATATTCACTTATCCATGGCCTGAAAATATTAAAAATATTAAATGGAAGAAAAACCTCAGAAATACAGATTCCCATGATGTGATGACCAGAACTGGCCGCTAGAGGGAGCCAGAGACCCTGCTATGTATAGGGTTGGCTATTATCCGCAGTTTTCAGTATCCACAGAGGGTTTGGAACGGCTGCTCCGTGAACACCGTGGTCCTGCTGTGAATTCAGCGTTTTCCTATGTGTATTTTTGTGTCTCTTTTTTTCATTGCAGACAGAGATTGCGAAGCGACTCAACGTCATTTGTGCGCAGCTAATCCCCTTCCTTTCTCAAGAGGTGAGTGTCCCCGCTGGCCCTCGTCCGCGGCTTGTCCCCATTTTTACTGTATTTTTCCGTGTATAAGACACCCCCATGTATAAGACGCCCCCACTTTTCTAATCCAAAATTAAGAAATCTAAGTGGGGTTTAGCAAGGGTGGGGGGAAAGGGATCAAAGCGCTGCAGGATAGCTTTGATCCCTGCTTTCCCCTCCACTTGTTTTTGTTCTCTCCTCAGCTTACTTCCGTGTATAAGACGGCCCTCAATTTTTAGTCTAAAGATTTTAGACAAAAGTATAGTCTTATACACGGAAAAATACGGTATATCCCTTCCCACGTTTTGGAAAATAAAGACAAGGCGGAAGGTTCCCATTTTTCATATCAGCCGAAATGCATTTCACGTCTGGGGGCCCGCCGGCCAGCCGTGCCTGTCCGCAGAGACGCCGTTCCGTTCCCTCGCCCGAGACGCCCAGCCTGATCACCCACCAAGTTTTAAAGCTTCTGAAGCCTAGTTTTCAGGTCAAAATAAGCATGGCGTTCCCTCTCTTTTCAAGCCAGGAAGCACCAACGGGTTTGTCGCTGTTAACGCAGAGGTGGGCGAAGTGCAACCCCCCCCCCCGACTTCCCTGTCTTTGCCCTCCCTGTCTTCTGGGCATCTTCAAATCGAGGGTGCAAGAAAAGGCCAGTGATGATTAACAGAAGTTGGTAGGAAAGGCGGAAAGAACTGGGCACGTTGAACCTTGAGAGAATAAGACTGGGGGGGAGATAGGATAACTCTTTTCAAAGACTTGGCTGTCCTACAGAATAGGGGCAGGATCTGTCCTTGATCCTCCCAGGGTGCAGGACACACAACCATGGACTCAAGCAACAGGAAGCCAGATTTCAGCTGACGATCGGGAAAAACTTCTTAACTGTTAGAGCAGTACAACAACGGGACCCAATGACTCTGGGAGGAGGTGGCGAAGTGCTCTAACGCTTCAGGCCTTCAAGAGGAAACTAGACAACCACCCTGCTTTGATTTGGATTCCTGCCTTGAGCAAGGGGTTGGGCTGGATGGCCTTCGAGGCCCCCCTTCCGACTCCATCATTCTACCCTGTTTCCCCGAAAATAAGACCTAACCTGAAAATAAGCCCTAGTAGGATTTTTCAGGATGCTCATAATATAAGCTCTACCCCAAAAATCAGCCCCAGTTCAGTGAAACCCCGCCCTCCACCCTTGTGCAGCAACCAGAAGAAGAGGACAGGACTGTAAAATTAAACATCCCCTGAAAATAAGCCCTAATGCGTTTTTTGGAGCAAAAATTAATATAAGAACCTGTCTTATTTTCGGGGAAACACGGTAGGATTCTATGATGATGATGATGTGAATGGTGGTGGATCTGTCTGCTTCTCTGTCTCTCTGCTCAGCACCAACAGCAAGTGGTCCAGGCGGTGGAGCGAGCCAAGCAGGTGACTATGGCAGAACTGAACGTGGCCATCGGGGTACGTGTTCCCCTGCATTACCCATTCCTCTCTGTAGCACCCCCCAAACCCCATAGTTCTTTTTCTTGAATGGGAAGGGGGGAAATCCTTGAGGTAGCTTTCCTCAACCCAAGTGGAGGAGTGAGTTGACTTTGAGCGCATTTTCCCCCTGTGTCGCACAGATGGGTCATTGGAAAGGGAGGTGCTCAAAGGTCAGGCTAATCCGACTCTTATTAGGACAGAGCAGGATCAGATAATACCTGGAAATTAGGCAAACTTTTTAGATAGAAGTAGGGGCCGTACCGTTGTGGCACAGAGTGATTCCATCCCAGTGCCAGCCAGTCAGGGGTCCCTTTGTCAGGTACGCCATTCTGCGCTTCCTTCACTGGGTTTGCTGCTTCCCCCCCCCCAAAAAAAAAAACCCAGGGATTTGCTATTCCCCGGCTGTAGAACATGTGCAGTCTTAACCGAACTCTTTTCCACTTGGCTTCCTTCCCCCCAAGCACTGGAAGGCTTTCAGTTTTGGCTTTGCACAGTTAGGACCCCCCTTATCCACAGATCAGGATCCGCTGGTTACCTTATCCACGATCTGAAAATATTAAAAGAAAAATCCCAAAATATATTTTTAACAATGAAGTTACCAGAACTGCCACTAGAGGGAGCCAGAGACTAGGCTAGGCATAGTGCTTGCTTTCTGCAGGAAATTTATTTCTGCGATGTGATTACCAGAACTGCGGAACTGACACGGGTGCAAGAGAAATTACTCTGCCGGAGGCCTGCTGGTAACATACACAGTCACCTTTCCAGATCATTTTCCAGCCATTTTCCACCTGTCATTTTTCCGGGCACCCCATCAATTAGCTGGGTGACTTAATGCAGTTCCTCTTAACGTCCGTGCAAAATCCCGGCAAGCTGGCTGAAATCCTGTCGCTTTCACTTACGCTGCATAAGGCTGATGATGTCAGCAGCCGTGGCTTTTTTCCAGAAGTTACGCATTTCCGACTTCTCTCCTGAAGCTCCCAGATGATCCAGTCCATTGCTGAAAACCTGCAGAAACCTTGGGATGGGGTGAAAATTCCCAAAAATGGCCACTTTGGGAAAAGAAGTCAGAAATGTTTAATTTCCGGGGGGGGGGGGGGGAAGCTGCCACTGGTGACATTGTCTGCCTTCCGCGGAGTAAGTTCAAGCAATAGGATTCCAGACGATCTTTGTAAGGGGAAAAGAGAGGCGGTGTGTTGGGGGGTTGGACACAATCCCAGCTTTACAAATGGGGAAGATAGTCATCCATCCTTGAGCGCGCACAGAGAAAAGGAACTGAGGTCAGTTAGCTGCTTCTTGACTCTGAGCCGTGAGCCACAATCTTAGCTCCTGCTTCCACTCAATGGAATGACTTCAAGGAAGACCGGATTGGGCAAAGCTCAGAAGAGGGAGGGAGGGAGGGACTTGGAAGTGTTAAAAGGGTATGTCCCTGAGTGGGAAGCTGTGAGAAGCGAGGGAGTGAAACGTTGTGTGTGTGTTTGTGTGTGTTTGTGTGTGTGTAGGGACAGCCGGCAAAGCCTAGATCTGGAAGCCCGCAGACCGTAATGTGGGTTAACCAGTGAGGGAAGCCACCAGTTTGCAGCTGGCTGACTTCTGGAAAAGCTCCACATAGATGTTTTTGTGTGTGTGTGTGTGTGTGTGTGTGTGTTTGCAACACGAACTGGTGATATTTAATTTAAAAGGCAAGGGAGAGAAACCTGACCCAGTTTCATGGCTCTGTCAAAACTCCGTGTACTTAAAAAAAAAGAAGAAAGAAAGCAAGCAAGAAAACAGACAATGAAAGAAAAGGGGATTTGCAGTAAGAACGAGCAAAATGGAAGAATCGGGGTTGGAGAGGGACGAAAAGACACACACACATGCGCGTGCGCAAGTGCGCCAAGAAGTCTTATCCTTAACTGGTTTGGACTCTCTGTCAAACTTCTCTTGCCGGGAGGGCACTGACTCTGCTTTGAAGCGCTCTTATCATGTTCGGGCTGAAACCCGGAGCGAAGTCCCCTCTGTTGGAAAATGGGGGTTTGTGGGTTGTTGATGCTCCCACACGCCTCCCGCACCCTGTTGTGCAGACTGCCTGCGCCAACCGGGCCTGAAGCGCTGGGAGCACTGGTATGGGGTGGGAAAGAGAGGAGTC
Source organism: Intellagama lesueurii (assembly GCA_037013535.1). Classification (NCBI taxonomy): domain Eukaryota; kingdom Metazoa; phylum Chordata; class Lepidosauria; order Squamata; family Agamidae; genus Intellagama; species Intellagama lesueurii. The sequence goes on from JBAJHW010000279.1 coordinate 14,731, forward strand.
GAGATGCAAGCCCCCCCCCCCCAACGCTGGGGTGGTGGGTGGTGGATGTGAGTGGAAAAACCAGAGGCTCGGGGGCTCCAGATTCCTGTTTCCCTTATCATTAGATCCAATCCTGCCACAGTCTGGGAACTGATGCTGCCGTGCGCTCCAGAGTTACCATCCTTTCCATAAAACATTAAAACCATCTGGTTTTAATTTTCCAATGTGCTAGTCCTCAAGCTGATATATTGCAGCTTTCCTGGCACCCAAGGAAATTTCATTGTCGGTTTAGGTGGATCGAAATTGCCTGTGGGGGATCGGCCGATGCTCTCCAGGCGGGGTTTCCTTCTCTAATCCTGGAGGTGTCAGGATTTGAACCTGCAACCTTCTCCATGCCAGCGGCTCCCGCTTCAAGCGGGTGGGTGACGTCAGAGCGGGCGCCACTGCGGGTTCAGGTCCTTCCCAAAACGGAGGTGAAGAGAACGAACTTTCGAACCCAGCTCTCCTGGCTTAAAGGGCTGAGTTTGCTCTAACTCCGTTTGAGATCTTCGATGCATGCCCCTTTCTGATGCTTCCCCCCCCCCCAAATCCTGTCTTCCACCAGCATCAGCTGCAGGCGCAGCACCTCTCCCATCATGCACCGCCCATCCCGCTAACCTCTCACGCCTCCGGCCTCCAGTCGGCCAGCCTGGCGACCCTCAGTGGGGCTTCGGGGCTGCTGGCCTTATCCGGCGCGCTGGGCGCCCAGGCGCAGCTGGTTGCCAAAGACGACCGAGGAGTCCTGGACGCCGATCTCAGAGGTACAAGCGACACCGGGGTGGGGGTGGGTGGCGTTTGGGATTCGGTGATTTAAAAAGAGGGGCGTTCTCGAACCCAGGATCCGGTCCCCGAGCCCGTTGACTGAGAGCTCGGATGGATGGCCCATGGCCCCTCCCCGGTTTCTTCGACTACAACTCCCATGAGCCCTGCACAGCCCAGCACGGCCACTTGCTCCTGCCTGATGGGGGTTGTAGTCCCAGATGCCTTCAGGAGGCGCCGGGTTTGCCGGCTGAACGGCTTCAGCTGGAAGGCCTTGTCTGGCGCTGTGAGTGTTGAGCGCACTCTTCTGTCCGCCTTTTCGTCCGACCTTTTCACACCGCATCTCTTTTCAGGCATCCCCCCCCCCCCCCCGCCTTTGAAATGCATTCATGTATTTGTTTCTGTCTGGGGATTTCCTTCCCAAATTTTTAAAAACCAATGGGGACAAAAAAAAAAACCCGCTCTTAGACCAGGACAGCTTATAAAATCAGTTTTCCCTCCCATAGACTCACAAGACAACCAACCACCTGTTTTATGGTCTGAGAACCCCTTGAACAAAAATATCTGTTGAACATTTATTTTATTTTATCTCATTTATAGACCGCCTTTCTCCTGCTAAGAATCATGCTTCAGAAGGCATGAAATGCCCTTTAATTCAGCAGTCCCTCGGTGCTTTTAAAAGAGAGAGGGAGCGACATACCCCCAAAATTAACCTGTTTTTTAAAGAGACCCATCAGGTTTTTGCAGGCAAAGGGAGATCGTTGGCGGCTCTAGAACCCTGTGGTGTAAAAGTGGTCCGTCATATATGGAGTTTCTTTGGTGCTGAGACCCTAGAAATCAAAATGGAAAAACCAGCCCAAATTCACATAAAGCTGGCATAACGTCCCACGGCTAATTGGGGCTAATTGACAAGGTGATAATAATGTATAATATAATATAATATAATAATGATCTAAGTCACCTTGGGTCCTTTTTAAAGAGAAAGGGAGGGGAGAAATATTTTAAATAAATTAAGAATAATAAATATAATAGCCATCGTCTCACCGATTAGCTGCAATTAGCCGCAGCAAGTTCCACCAACTTTACACAACCACCAATGGGACTGTGTTCGAATGTTGGCCATATGAGAAAAGAACACACCGATTAATAGGTTCTGTCTCCCCCTACAACCCTTTCTTCCAAGAAGAAATGGAGAGGATCCTTTTAAGAAGTTAGGATGCCTTTCCATCGTTGTTTAGCGCAGAGCGATAAATTTAATGGCTTGGAAACGAGTATTGTGTCCTTAAAATTCGGGGACACCCCTGACGAAGCAAATGACAGAAAATATTCTGTGCAGGCATGCAGTGGTGAAGCAGCTGCCCGTATCTTATCAGTTCAAACTGCTCTCTTAGGCTCACTTACCTAGGAGTAAACTCCATTGAAACAGATGGGGCTTGACTCCAAGGAAGTGTAATTAGGATCGGCTTCTCCATGTCCTGTATCAGTTGAGAGAAACTGCTTTTGTTAATGCTTTCTGGGCTAATCGCCTGGACAGAATGGCCACTCCCCATAGGTGACTCCAGAGCTTGCAATGTTGTTTTTTGAATGGACTTGCTTCGTTGGGTTATTACTATGACACAGATAGGGAACTGTCATTATTACCATTGCTCCTTTTAAAAAAGTAATTTGGCATGTTGCGCCTTATTAAGATATGGCTTTACCGCTAACAGCATAGCAGAAAAATACCGGGAAGCTCCTCCTAGTGGCCAATTCTGATATTGCTTCTTGTAAATGACAAGGAAGTTCCTCCTAGTGGCCAATTCTGATATTGCTTCTTGTAAATGACAAGGAAGCTCCTCCCAGTGGCCAATTTTGATATTGCTTCTTGTAAATGACAAGGAAGTTCCTCCCAGTGGCCAATTCTGATATTGCTTCTTGTAAATGACAAGGAAGTTCCTCCCAGTGGCCAATTCTGATATTGCTTCTTGTAAATGACAAGGAAGCTCCTCCCAGTGGCCAATTCTGATATTGCTTCTTGTAAATGACAAGGAAGCTCCTCCTAGTGGCCAATTCTGATATTGCTTCTTGTAAATGACAAGGAAGCTCCTCCTAGTGGCCAATTCTGATATTGCTTCTTGTAAATGACAAGGAAGTTCCTCCTAGTGGCCAATTCTGATATTGCTTCTTGTAAATGACAAGGAAGCTCCTCCTAGTGGCCAATTCTGATATTGCTTCTTGTAAATGACAAGGAAGCTCCTCCCAGTGGCCAATTCTGATATTGCTTCTTGTAAATGACAAGGAAGTTCCTCCCAGTGGCCAATTCTGATATTGCTTCTTGTAAATGACAAGGAAGCTCCTCCTAGTGGCCAATTCTGATATTGCTTCTTGTAAATGACAAGGAAGCTCCTCCTAGTGGCCAATTCTGATATTGCTTCTTGTAAATGACAAGGAAGCTCCTCCCAGTGGCCAATTCTGATATTGCTTCTTGTAAATGACAAGGAAGTTCCTCCCAGTGGCCAATTCTGATATTGCTTCTTGTAAATGACAAGGAAGCTCCTCCTAGTGGCCAATTCTGATATTGCTTCTTGTAAATGACAAGGAAGTTCCTCCCAGTGGCCAATTCTGATATTGCTTCTTGTAAATGACAAGGAAGCTCCTCCCAGTGGCCAATTCTGATATTGCTTCTTGTAAATGACAAGGAAGCTCCTCCTAGTGGCCAATTCTGATATTGCTTCTTGTAAATGACAAGGAAGTTCCTCCCAGTGGCCAATTCTGATATTGCTTCTTGTAAATGACAAGGAAGCTCCTCCCAGTGGCCAATTCTGATATTGCTTCTTGTAAATGACAAGGAAGCTCCTCCTAGTGGCCAATTCTGATATTGCTTCTTGTAAATGACAAGGAAGCTCCTCCTAGTGGCCAATTCTGATATTGCTTCTTGTAAATGACAAGGAAGTTCCTCCCAGTGGCCAATTCTGATATTGCTTCTTGTAAATGACAAGGAAGCTCCTCCTAGTGGCCAATTCTGATATTGCTTCTTGTAAATGACAAGGAAGCTCCTCCTAGTGGCCAATTCTGATATTGCTTCTTGTAAATGACAAGGAAGCTCCTCCTAGTGGCCAATTCTGATATTGCTTCTTGTAAATGACAAGGAAGCTCCTCCTAGTGGCCAATTCTGATATTGCTTCTTGTAAATGACAAGGAAGTTCCTCCTAGTGGCCAATTCTGATATTGCTTCTTGTAAATGACAAGGAAGCTCCTCCTAGTGGCCAATTTTGATATTGCTTCTTGTAAATGACAAGGAAGTTCCTCCCAGTGGCCAATTCTGATATTGCTTCTTGTAAATGACAAGGAAGTTCCTCCCAGTGGCCAATTCTGATATTGCTTCTTGTAAATGACAAGGAAGCTCCTCCCAGTGGCCAATTCTGATATTGCTTCTTGTAAATGACAAGGAAGCTCCTCCTAGTGGCCAATTCTGATATTGCTTCTTGTAAATGACAAGGAAGTTCCTCCCAGTGGCCAATTCTGATATTGCTTCTTGTAAATGACAAGGAAGCTCCTCCTAGTGGCCAATTCTGATATTGCTTCTTGTAAATGACAAGGAAGCTCCTCCTAGTGGCCAATTCTGATATTGCTTCTTGTAAATGACAAGGAAGCTCCTCCTAGTGGCCAATTCTGATATTGCTTCTTGTAAATGACAAGGAAGCTCCTCCTAGTGGCCAATTCTGATATTGCTTCTTGTAAATTACAAGGAAGTTCCTCCTAGTGGCCAATTCTGATATTGCTTCTTGTAAATTACAAGGAAGCTCCTAGTGCCCAATTCTGATATTGCTTCTTCAAGACTGGAGGGAAGCTCCCCCTGGTGGCCAATTCTGATACTGCTTCCCAAAGGTGGTTTGAGAGAAGGGTCAGGGAGGCCATACATGTGCATATAGAAAATCCCTCACTCAACAATTTTATTTTATTTATTTATTTATTTACAAGATTTTTTTTTAGCCGCCTCATTACCAGTGGTCTCTGAGCAGCGTACAACAATATTAAAACTTTAAAAACATTAAAACCATTTAAAAAATAGGCAATATTATAATAATATCCTATATTAAAAACAATCATTAAAACATTAATATTAATAAATCCTCATTAGTGACGCTGGCCTCCATGCAATGGCGTCCATCGCTGCGGTGGATCACCGTGATGGCCGCACACAAACTCCGGTGACCGGCGCATGGAGAGAGGGGGCAACCACCATCCCAGTGCCCGTTCACCATGGTGGTTTGGCACCGTTGCCTTGACGCCAGCGTCCCGAACCCTCCGGATCCGGCCCATCGTTTGCCAGGACGGTGCCGGGGATGAGTTTGCACCTGTGCGCGCGCGCGGTGGGAAGAGGGGAGGGGGGGAACGCAGGCCTCCGTGTTCGATGCTTAAATTCGCTCTCTCGTTTTTTTTCCCCATCCCTGCCCGGTGGCTGATCGGCGTTGCCATGGCGACAGAGAGAGACCCGGGCCCCGTAAGTTGTGTTTTTCCCCCCTGCTTGCTTGCTTCCTTTCGTTCCCATCCTCCTTGCTCCTTTTCTCTCAAATAAATTCTCTTTTCTTTTTCTCTCCCCCCTCCTCCCTTGAGAGAGCACGCTTTTTGGATCTTCCAAAGAGGGTTGGTTGGAAATGAAATTTGCTTTTTTTTAAAATATATATATATATATATATATAAATTAAAAATATCCCTTTGTGTATCGCGGGGTCGGTATTAGGAGTAAACCGTGGCGAAGGGAACTCAACTTGGAATCAGGGGAACCGCCTTGCAGTGTGAATATGGTCAACTTTGGCGGCTGGAGAGCGGGGGGGGGGTGTCTTTTCCCTTTTAATTTCAGTATTGTTTGGATGGATTTTTTTGGGACTGGTGGGGACAAAGGACCCCCCCTTGAACAGCTCAAAAAGAGAGCCTTGAAAAATAGTGAATTTTGCCATTTCCTGCCGTCAAGTTTCTATCCCTCACCAAAAAATATCTGCCAACCTGGAAGGGAAGATGTTGGCAAATCCGGTTAAATTGTTTGGAACCACGGACACAGCACGCTGAAATTAGCTTATCCCTTGTTAGAACGGGCCAAATGCTGTGTTTATAGCTTTCCTCAACATAGAGAAAGCCACGTTCTACGTGCCTGCCCTTCGGATGTTACGGACGAGGAGCGTCTGAAGGGGGAGAAAGTTGGCAACCCAAATTTTGCATTACAAACATGGCTCAGCAAATGAGGTGTCCTTACCGGGGAATGCAACGGAGCTGTTACCGTCCCTGGTTTGAAACGGTGGCTTCATTCAGGGCCAGCTAAAATCGTCTTAGCCTTTTCTGCAGCAACCACACCCTCTTGGCTCACATCCAGCGTCTCGTGATTTCTTGACCAGAGTTCCTTGGCGCTGTCAAACGGGGAAAGAATGCGTGCCATTTCGGAGTACCTGAACAGCAGCAAAAAGAGGAAAACAGAGGAGAAAGAATATGGCACCGACTACGTAAGTCCTTCATTCTGGGTGTCTTAAAACAAGGGGTTCTTTTAAACAGTCTGATTGGCACGTTTTCATGTCCTTTAAGAAGCAAGGCTGAGAAATACACCAATAAATTTTCTCATCTATGTATCTATCTAAAAATGACATGCCCTGCTGTAGCTGGAAAGACTCTTGAGAGCAGCTCACATCTCAGAATAAAAAGATAAGGGACTCCTTCCCAATTTGGAATACAAAAATACATGGCACGAAAGGAAAGTGAGTGGGGAGGGAAGAGGAAAAGAAAAATCTAAAGGCGCAAATATGGCCAGAGAGTCTTCAGCTGCTGGGTGACTGTTGGGGAAGAACTGAGGTGTGTTGGAGGTGGCTTATTAAAAGGGAAGACGGGGATGGGCGAGGCTGTATTTCCACCTTGGGTTTTTTGATATATTTTCAGGGCAGCGATGGGGATAAAAGCGAGGATAACCTTGTAGTCGATGAGGTAAGTCTCCATGTTTTTTGCACCTTGTAAGCAGACGCAGGAGTGAGAGGGGGCTTGGTTTTGGGAAGGCTCAAACTGCTGCCTATCTCACTTGGCTGAAGAGCCCAGGGAATGCGAGTTCGAATCCCCACCGACGAGACAGGCTAACTGACTTTATCAGGAACGAGAGTGACCGCTGAGCTTACATGCCCTGCCATGTGGGCGGCCTGTGTGGTTTATTTTCCCTCCACCTTTAAATGAAGCCACACCCCCCTTAACTCAAGAGTAATTGGAAATGTTACAGTTGCAAAATGTACTGGAGTTACTGTCTTCCAGTTACCACCATGTAACTTACTTGCACTTCCACCTGGTGATTCAAAACGATTGGAGTAGTCACCCTCTGGAGGAACATATCAAGATTTGGGGAGAGATTGTTTGAAAATGCAGGAATGCAAGGAAAAATGGATGGCAGCAGGAAAAGAGGAAGACTTAATGTGAGATGCATTGACCCGATAAAGGAAGCCACGACATTTACAAGAGCTGAGCTAATGATATTTTGGAGGCCACACAGCCACCGGGTTGCTATAAATCTTGGCTCCTCTGGCAACGCATCTGCCACACCAAATCCTCCCCAGATCCGTCCATCCCCTAATACCTCTTTTTTTCTGGAGGCAATGCTAGGTTCGGGGCAGCCAGGATGATGCCCCTCACCTCTTCCTAATCCAGAACAGAGGTAGAACCCAAGCTGGTTTGAAAAGGGGGCTTGAGATGTTAATATTGATCAAAAGAGTGTTTTCGAAGTCCAGCATCTTTCGTTTCGGCTAGAAAGGAATGAATTGCCAGATG